>RANZ01000496.1:0-26405 GCA_009805285.1 Neurospora terricola FGSC 1889 | reverse complement strand
ACGACTGGCCCGAGGCCTGGGGCGACCCGGCGAAGGCCCTGCCCTTCCCCTGCGAGATCGTCCACATGGGCTGCGGCCCCAGCTGCGAGCGGCACGCCCTGTCGAGGTTCGTCCGCTCGTTCAAGTGGGCCTTCACCATGTACCTGCCGCTTAACTTGCTGCTCGTGCTGCGCAAGCCGAACTGGAAGGCGTTGAAGAGGGCGTTGGTCTCGGCGTGTGGGTCGTCGGCTTTCTTGGGTGCGTTCATCACTCTCTTTTACTACGGCGTGTGTTTGGCTCGCACGAGACTGGGGCCGTATATTGTGGGAAGGGACGCAAAGGGTTGTCAGAAGATTGACGGCGGGCTTTGCGTCGGTACTGGGTGTGCTTTGTGTGGATGGAGCATCTTGCTGGAGAACGCGGGCAGGAGGAAGGATATGGCGCTGTTTGTGGCGCCGAGGGCACTGGCTACGTTGCTCCCGAGGAGGTATGATTTGCAGAAGCAGTGGAGGGAGACGGTGGTGTTCGCTGCTAGTACGGCGGTTGTCTTTACGTGTGCGCTGGAAAATACGAAGAGGGTGAGGGGTGTTCTGGGAGGGGTTTTGGCGGGTGTGTTGAAGCCGTGAGGCAGAAAAGTTGCAGTGGCAATGCCTTCTTCGAACATCGAAAAGGGGAACTGGGAAGACGCTCGATATTGGTGGATTCTGCATACTGCATACTGCGAGGATGACTCAACCGATCACATCAAGAATGTAGTCCGGATACTCAGTCTTTTGGTGCCCGGTCATGTCTTTGCTGCCGACTTTGCTAGGCCTTTCAACAAGATCGGATGAGCACTCCAAGATAGTGAAGCCCATGAACACGGTACCCCGATCCAAAAATATGTCTTAACTCGATGAATGGTTTCGAACATGCTACACTACGTTCACATATGCTCGACTGTGCTATATCGACGGCGAAGTTTACGAATCCCCCATATCACTTTCTCAAGGTCCAGTTCAACACCACGCATGGTTCTTATCGTGGCATTTTACTGCAGGAACTTTGCATCTACGAAATTACTGAACTGGGTCCGAAGTCGACATACTGCATAGTGTACATGTATGCATCCGCCACAGCACAGAACAGAACCACCGACGTACCCGCCATCACCTCCAAGCACGTAACTCCATGGAGGTTGTCGGTGATAAGAAATAGAGCAGACACTCTCCCAGTACATCCCCCTCTTTCTTTTTCTCCTCATCCACCATTCACTTTGCTCGAACACCAAGTTACTGCCACCACGATCCAAGAAAGCTTCGAAGTTTCTGATCTACTCAACCTCTACACTCCTCTACTCAACCAAACTTTCCTCTAAAACAAAACGATCATCGAGACACCTCAAGTTTCTCCTCAAATCGAAACCATCTCTCATCAGGATCACGCTCAACGTTCAGGAGCACTTTGGCGGCAGTCAAGTTCGTTGCAACAAAACACACTCAAAAGCACGAGACCGGAACATCACACCGTCTCGAACAGCTCGCTCTCCCCCGTTTACAGTCACTTGCTGAAAAAGCATCAGGTAAGAAAAATAGGCAAAGTCGTTTCCGAATGATATGATATGACCACGTACCCAACACTCTCTCTTCTGCAGAAAACACCAAGCAGAAACAGTCACACGAGATCATCAGGCTCCTGGAAGTCTCGAAGTGTTTCTCTCCTACGACACTTCCAACAGAAGTCTCATCACCACTCACCAGTCGACACAACCAAAACCAACTACGACCAGATCACACAACCAACAACCCAAATCAACAACAACACAACCGACAGCCAAGTCACAACCGACAAAATGCCACGCAACAACAACAGGCTCTCCCCCAACACCCCCCTCATCTTCCTCTCTGCCCTCTGCCTCTCCATCACTTTCGGCCCTTACCTCCTCTTTTCGCCAAAGACACTTCTCTTCGGGCCAACCTACAACAACCACAACCTCGAAAGTACCCCCCTCTCCTCCGAAAATCTCCCCCTCTGGTTCCGCCACTTCTTTTTTTCATCCTGGGGCATCGATTTCCTGGTCGGCTCCCTATTCGTGGTTATCCTAATCGACCGCTACCGGCTTGATGCATACTGGGATCGCTTCCTGAATGAGGTTTACAAGAAGGTGAACGAAAAGGTGAATGAAAAGGTGAAGGGTACTGGGGTTTATAAGAAGGTGAAGGGTGTGGATTTTAGGCGGCTGGTGCCGAGGGAGAATGAGGAGAGGATCAGGATGGTGGTTGAGGTTGTGAGGGTGGTAGCAGAGGTGGTGAGGTGAGGTGTTTGGTGGGCTGCATACCACATGAGACTTTGAGGTTGAAAAAAAAAAATATCATATGACGATGTCTTCCAGATACTGAAGAAGGAAAATCCCGAACCAAATACCTTGCAAACCCAGATTTTGTTTTGTTTTGTTTTTGAGCCAATCTACATGAAAACTACATAAAGTCATCCTCCCAGGTCTCATCACGATCCTGGTTGCTCGAGCCCATCAAGTTCTCCTCGGCAAAGAGCTCGTCGTAAGCATGATCCTTCTGCCACTTCTTCTCGGCCCGCTCTTTCTTCAGGCGATCCTCCTCCTTCTTCCGCGCCAGCACCGCCACCTGATCCTTCTTGCGCAGCTCTTTGAGGTGGTTCTCCTTCTCATCTCGCAGGTCCGGGTGCTTCTCAACCTTGGTCTTGTTGAGACGGTTGACGATGGCGTTTTCGCGCTGCGCGATCAAAATGCGCTTCACCTTCTTCTGGTCCTTGAAGCTGACCTGGCCGACGGCCATGCTGCCGTCCTTCTTGAGGTTGGCCCATGGCGTGTAGATGATTGTAATGTTGTCCTTCTTGTTACCTTTGCAAAAGCAGGGTTAGTCTTCACGGAGCCCCGCATGACCTGACAGCAAGCAATGCAGAAGCTTACTTACCCTCGATGGAGTTGGCCTTGGTCAACTGACCGAGGTCGGTCAGGAGCTCCTCAGGAATGTTCTCCCATGTCCAACCCTCTGGCAAACGGAGGTAGATATGGGCACTGGAAAGTTTGTCGACGTGGAACTATGGCCAAGTAATGAGATAAAGAGCATAATATGGTGGGAAAAGTGTGGCTTTCATACCCTATGACAGATAGTTAGAAAAAAGCTGAACGAGGCTTGGCTGGGATGATACTTACCAGACATCTTCCTCCCAGCCGTGCCTAATCAACTCCTCGTCTATAAAATGGCATGTTAGTTGTATGCATTTGAGTATGATATGCAGCATCCATCAACATGTAAAACAATAACATGCAGTATTTTGTGGATGATGATTGTCTTCACGTACTCTCAAACTTGTCTTTCCCCACATAAATGAAAGCCGGGGGATTGACGACGGTCGAGGTGAAATAGAAGACCATGGTTGCTGATGCGTTAAGTGAGAAACGAAAGATAAAATATGGGGTATCTTGAAAAGGCGACAATGAAATAGCACGTTCGTGCAAGAAAAGAAACCAAAATGCAAAAACGCGATTTCTTTTCTGGCTGGTGGTGGTCGAGTGAAGATGTTTTGTTAGCGGTTGAGATTGGGGATCCAATGCGTTAAAATGCGCCCGCACTCAGCGAATACAACCCTAACCCTCTTTCTTGAAACGTTACACAGCACCGCCAAGGGCCCGCCTGTGACTGGCCGCCCCTCCCCTGTCAATTGCGAGTCCCCGGATGCCGAACCGATCGACGTTATCGGGGGGAGCATCCCGTTACTGAATTTCTGGCTATCAAATTTCTGCTGCTCCGTGCTTCGTGCCGGCGACCACCACTCCCGCACCCGCCCCAAAACCACCTCAACGGCCGCGCGCCGAAACGACCTCCCAACTCCGCCCCCTCCGGTTCGCGTCTCGAAGACAGCCGGTCCTTTCGATTCCCCCACTCGACGACGCCCCGGGGCACCGACAACAAACGAACACAGTCAAGTCCAATTGACTGCGACTAACCCCACCAAACACAACATTACCCACCCTCCCCCCAGACTTATACACACACGATGGCGCCCCGTCTGCCCGCGCGCTGCTGGAGGCAGCTCTCCCTCGTCGAGAGGTCAGCCACCCACACCACCACCGCCAGCCCTCTTCTTCTCGCCGGCCGGACCACACCCACCTTTTCCGCCTCCTCGCCATCGACCTTCTTTCCCTCCCTCCTCCCTCAGATCACAAAGCGCGGCGTCAAGTACGGCTGGAGCACGCTCCCGAAGCGCAGCAGGCCCACACGATTCAACCAAGTGACCCAGGGTCTTCCGGCGCCCACCTCGGGTCCCGCCGCCGCCCTCAAGCGTCGCGAGAAGACCACGCCCGTGCGCACCGGCGTGCTCGCCGTCAAGAAGGGCATGACCGTCTTCATGGGCCGCACCGGCGCCCGCATCCCCTGCACCGTCCTGCAGCTCGACCGGGTCCAGATCGTCGCCAACAAGACGCGCGCCAAGAACGGCTACTGGGCCGTCCAGGTCGGCCTGGGCGAGCGCCGCGCCGAGAACGTCGGCGCCCCGCAGCTCGGCTACTACGAGGCCAAGGGCATCCCGCCCAAGCAGACGCTCGCCGAGTTCAAGGTGCGCAACCAGGACGGCCTCTTGCCTGTCGGCGTCCAGCTGCTTCCGGACTGGTTCCACGTCGGCCAGGTGGTGGACGTGCGCGGCATCACGCGCGGTATGGGGTTTGCCGGTGGCATGAAGCGCCACGGCTTCTCCGGTCAGGAGGCGTCGCACGGTAACTCCAAGAATCATCGTACCATCGGTTCCGTCGGTGGTTCGCAGGGCTCCGGTTCGCGTGTCTTGCCCGGCAAGAAGATGCCCGGTCGCATGGGTGCCCAGCAGCACACGGTCCAGAACCTGCCCGTCCTGATGGTGGACAACGAGCTCGGCATCGTGGTGGTCAAGGGCGCGGTTGCGGGCCACAAGGGTGCGGTCGTCAAGGTCCAGGATGCCGTCAAGAAGGCTCCTCCCCCGGAGGAGTTCGTCGAGGCCACCAAGAAGCTCATCAACGAGCGGTTCCCCGATGCGGAGGAGAAGTTGCAGGCGGCGAGGAAGTTGCACATGGAGCTCAAGGAGGCGAGGAGACAGGGCCTGATAGATTCGCTCATCAAGAATGGGCTGACGGAGAAGGCTGATGGAAAGGTTGCGGCTGAGGCTTCGGCTTGAGAGGGCTGTCTGGTCTGTAGTATGTGTTTGTACTAGGTTTATGGAAGGGAATGTATGGTATAGCCTTCCGGTTTCTCTTTTTTAGTTCTCTCTTGTATGATACACACGCATCGTGGGGTGTTAAAATGTACAGCTACCGACAATGTATAACATCTTGAACATACAACCCTTGCCCGCGGTTGGTCGCATGTTCCCTCCTTATGTCTTACATATCCCTCCTAGACAGCCCTTGGGTATTCGATCAGAGAGTCGGACCACCACATTTCCCTATGTGCAGATGGTCCCCCACCAAGGCATCTTCCTTCGCACCACCCCAGCACAATTACTTGGGCATCTGCCTAAACCCCCTAATCTTTGCATCCTCGGCATCATCATCCAAATCAGGCTCTGCCCCGCGGCCGTTGATAGCTCTGAACGGATCGCCCTCCTCCAGCAGGTCAATGACCTTGCCGTCCTCCGTCTCCAGACTCCACTCGGTTGTCTCGAACATGCCGCGGGGGGTCGGCCGGAAGCTGGCGAAGCGCATCACGCCCGTGCGTTTGGTGCCCTTGACGTTGAACTTGATGTCGATGCGGCCGTGCAGCTGGTTCATCTCGCCCGAGATCCAGGGGATCTGCGCCTTGAAGTAGATCTCGTCGCCCAGGTAGTCGCGCGCGCGCTGGTTCGTGCGCAGAGCGTAGAGGGTTGACTCGACCACGGGAGAAGAAAGCTTTTGGTAGTTGAAGATGGCGATCGAGGTGGCGGCTACGATGCCGAAGAAGAGGGGGAAGGTGCGGGACCAGCGGAAGCGGGAGGTTTCGACGTCTGTTTTGGGTGGGAAGGGTTGAAAGAGTTAGTAAGTGAGGTACTCAATTGGGGGGTGGAAATGGACATAGAGAAGAAAGAGATAAGAAGAGAGGACATACCAGGAAGTTCACGATCAGCTCGCCTCTCCATTAACGGGCCATCGCCAGGCCTGGGTGCCGATGTGAGAGATCTCCTCTGGGGTGCGCGGCCCTTGGCGCAAGGGGAAGGCCTCGCCAGGGCCCTCTTCAGGGCCATACGTTGTGTTATCCTTGAGAGCATTGTGTGTGTATGTGTGTGTGTGATATGTGTGGTTTCGTGTGAAAGTTATTTCAGACGAACGATGGGGAGGGAAACGGGATGTGTTGACACAAGCTTCTGGAGTTCGTCCCGTACCTAGACGGGAGCTAAGCTGCCCTGGCGACGATTACGATAACTCGTTTATCGATAGGGAGTGGGCCCGACACTACGTCGACTGCCCCACTATAATTTGGTCGATGCATAGTCTTTTGGCAATATTCCTGTAGCAGCTGATACTCTCTTGTCGGGGTGAGTAATGAGGGTTAGGAGTTGAGGCTTGGGCTTCGGGGGTCGAGTTGGGGAATTCATCCTCGTGGCTTGGCGGATATAAATGCTTCCCTCCTCTTCAACAACACCAACAACCATTGTTGGCATCGCGATGGCATGTTTCACAACGCTTTAACCGTTTCTGTTGAAGGGCTGCGCGTGCATTATCTTCCTCTCGTTACTCCAAGTTCGAAAAAGACTCCTGCCGAGTTGCCGGTCAGCTTGCTTATTCACGAACTGTTTCAGCAATTTCTGTTCAGCGCTCCTGTGTTTATATGCTTGATGACGAAGGCCGGGAGGTAGGTTTCCTACTTTGACTCTTCTTTTCAGGGCCTGGTGCTACTATTCCACAGGGCTGAGAAGTATGGTCTTTTCTTGTCTATGCTGCAGTTTGCTTCAACTCCAGATGCCGTGAGAGACGGACAACCTATATCCTACAACCGGGACTGGCTCTTTTTCAGTCTCAGGATTGCAACCGGCCTCGAACAGCTCCTCTGACAAGGCAAGCTCTGTTGCGTATAGCAACGAAACGGGTTGCAACCTTACAAGGCGAGCCGAGCCTCGTGCTGAATGCTTCGTTTCCACGGATCGGCATGTGGCAGTTCCATGCAGACTAGGCAACTCTCATAAGGAAGGGTTCCCGTGGCGTTGGCTGGTGATATGCAGTGATATCCCCCCATCAGGAAAAGAGGAGGAATACGTACCCAGTCGAGCTAGTCTCACTGCGCATCATGGAGAGGCAGTGTCTATTTTGTGTGCTTACATGTGGGACAAGCTGACAATCATCACATTTGAGACTGGGACCCAATCCGCGTCCGCGAAGGCGGGTGAGAGAACGCTTCCCGCCCAACGAGAGAAAAGGCGAACCGGCACGACCGGTCGGTCCGCTCTTATATAAGATGGCTTGCGCCGTTGTCATCGTCTGGGGGAACGTGGACGAGCTCCAACCACATTGAACTTTGCAATATCAAGACCCCAGCTCTTCCTGTCCTTCTTTTCGCTGTAAAGCTCTGCTATCACCACAGCCCTAGCGGGACTCGTTCAAAATGGCTTCAAGCAGGCTCATGAAAGCCATCTATGTGGCTTTGCTTTTGCTTTACATTGACGCCGCCATCTCATTATCCCTTGTCTCGTCAATGGTGGCATTTCTTCATGGACGCGGCGGCCAGCCATTTGAGGTCCGACGAGATCTCAACGGTTCGTTCTTCAACCTTCCTGGAGAGCCTGCAAATCTCTTGACGGACCACGGCCATACGACAAATGGAGCAGGAGGTACGGGCGTCGTTCTTGTATGGTTCGGTGGTGTCCTAGCTTTGTGGTTGGAGCATAGGTCCAGGGCAAAGGTATGTCATTATTCTCATGGAATCATTATGCATTTTGCGTCTACTAACCTTGTGGCAGTACGAAAAATCATCGCCACTCTACTACCTCTGGGCCCTTATCACGATTCTCAGCTGGCTTCTTACTCTCACGGCTCTCATCTACACATATGTCCTGACCAACATGCATTCGGATCAGGATATCGACTTCGGCTTGGCAGAAGGCAGTTCTCCGAAGCCCTACCCACGGGACTCTTGGACACCGGAGAACTGGTACACGCAGGTCAACAATCTACCACTTGTCCACGGCGACGATCACGACATACTGATCAAGAAGCTGAGACTCATTCGCGGATGGCGCTACAACCTCATTCCCTTCATGATCCTCGGTTTCGTTCTCATGGTCCTCGTCATCTTGGAGTTGTTGAGTTTCAGGAGGTCGAGGGGAAGGAAGACAAAACGGCCCTTTGGACAACCATATGGAGCGGCTGTCTCCAAGCATGAGTCCGCTCACCTGGTAGCATGATGTGGATTTCAAAGTTGGGAACATAAGGGTTCAGTGATTGTGGTCACTTAAGCGGTACAATCGAGATGTTATAACCTATGTCAAATTCATTAGCAAAGTACGGGTTTCAACTAGATAGATGGATGGAAGGGTGTCGATAGAGGAGTAATAAAAGGAACCCAGTGGCATATAGTTCAAAAGGAATACATCACATATGGCCGCCAAGATACCGTAGCTTCACATCGAGAAACAATGCCTAGAACACCACGTACCTGCATTACATTCGAGAAGCTGTCAAGACGACGCCGATGTGACAAAGAAAAAGGGGTTCAGGGGGAGGGTCAACACTCAACAGGCAGGGGTAGCTTATCAGTGGACCTTCCGATAAGGCACTGATAAGGATTTTTGGGGACGGCAGTCCGATGGCGGGCAAGACCTTACTAGCTGACCAACAGTGACCAACAGCGATCCAGAGTGACGGGACCCGGAAGGACCACGTTCGTCCACTGAACAAGAGAGCACGACGTCACAATCACCTTTGTCGCTTCTAGCTCAATCTGTCCATTTCTTCCATTCTACGAAACATTCATCCCTCGACCGATTTTCTTCGCGCGCGCGCGCTATCGAGAGCAACACAATACAAAACACCGAAGCGACGGATCTTTGTACCTAACGACACCCACCTGAACCAAGGAACAAGGAGAGGGTCGAGCACGAGCACGACAGGCAAAAATCATGACAGAGGGAGTTTCGCCCGCAGATGCGGCAGAGGCGCGCGCCCTCGAGCAGGCTCGCATTCGCAAGGAGCGTCGCGAGGCTAAGATCAGGGCCAATGCCGGAAACCGTCTGAACAGGATCACCGGATTGGGAGGCGGTGTTGAAAGAGGTATGTGTTTTCCATCCATCCATCTTTGCCCCAGCATGATATGATACGATATAGATGGCAATGGACGGACCAAGCTGACATATGTACCCTTGCTTCAGATCCTCCTCCTACGGCGCCAGCCGCCAGCAGCAGCAACGATGACAAAACATCGCCAGCCCCGACCTCCTCCGCACCCCGAGTCCACGCCGACCCCGAAGAGGTGGACATCTCCACCTCGGAACACTTCTACCAACCAACCACCACCCCGAGAATTCCCAAGCAGCCACAGCCTACACAAGGTCCTTCCCCCTTCGACCCGAACGACCTCTCCGAAGAGAGCTTGCGCCAGATGATGCTCGGCCGTGACCCCGCCGGTCCCGGTGCCGGTGCCGGCGGCGACCCCTTTGCCAGCCTACTAGGAGGGCCAGGCGGTCCAGGCGGTCCTGGCGCTGAGGACCCGATGATGCAAATGATGCTCAACATGCTCGGCGGCGCCGGTGGAGCCCCCGGTGCAGGCGCCGGCGGCATGCCACCTTTCCCCGGAATGGATGGTAAAGGAGGATTTCCCGGCATGCCCATGATGCCTCCCGGAATGGGCATGCCCGGCATGGGCCAGCAAGTCCCGCCCGCCATGGCCGTCCCCGACCGGTACTCCTCCTTGTGGCGACTGCTGCACACGGCCGTGGCGCTCGGTCTCGGTCTGTACATTGCGGTGTGGACTTCGTTCAGCGGCAGCAAGGTCGACAGGGACAGCAAGAACATCCTTACTGGCAACAAGCACCACCACGCGGGGTCGGGGGATCAGGTGGCTGTGGGCTTTGATACGGATTCGGCGAGACGGTTCTTCTACGCTTTTGCTACGGCTGAGGCGCTCCTGCTGACGACGCGCTTCTTTTTGGAGAAGGGACTGGGAAGGAGTCCTGTGGGTGGCGCTTTTGGTGGTGGTATGTTGGGTATGGCGGCCGGGTTCTTGCCACAGCCGTGGAAGGGCTATCTGGAGATTGGGCTGAGGTATGGACAGATATTCAGCACGGTCAAGGCGGATATTCTCGTTTGTATCTTTGTGCTGGGAGTCTGCTCTTGGTGGAGGTCATAGGTCTCTATACAAAGGGGCGGACGGAGAACATGGTTGAAAATGCTTACTTCAACTGGTTTCGGGCATAATGGGATGGGTTAGAAAGGGTAAATGCGCATGCTTTACTTGTGGTTTAACGAAGATTAATGGCACCGGATATTTTAACGAAGCCTGGTGGTACAGAGGTGTGCGTCGTCACGACATCAGTAGCATCACGTTTTCATCAATTGTCTAATTAAAAACCCCAAATCTTTGAGGAAAGTTAGAAAGACACTGTCCGGACTCTTCCACAGAGTACTTACGACAGTCAAAATTACCGCCAGTCACTGGCAGGAGTCATCATGATATGAGAGTCCAAAACATGTTGATTTTGTGCTCAAGACTACGAAGATCAATCCCTCAAAGCAGCAGAACCCAGCAAACTCCATGCCCAAGTCCAAACCCATTACCAACTCCTCGAGTCCATCAACCCGCTCTCAACCCCCTTCCTTCACCCCCCTTCCTCATCCCGCACTCCAGTCCTCACTTCCTTCCTCACTGCCCCTGGGTACTCCCCACCCCCCTCCCCTCCTCAACCCCCCTAACCTTATGATCACTCGGCCTCGCCGCCGCCTCAAAAACAATATTCTTCGGCGCCTGTCCCAGCGTCATCCACTCGCCCTTAAACCCAATATAACTAATCCTCGTCTCGTCCTCCTCCCCTCCCGAAAAGTTATCCGGGAAAAACAGACACAACCTCTGAACGGCGTTAAAGCGGGCTCGCTTGACGGGAAGTTCTTGGATTTCCGAGGTCTGGGAAAGCTCGAATTCTTGTGTCGGGGCAGAGTCTTCGGCTTGACCAAAATCGTGGATGTCGGCGTTGGCGAGGAGGCGGAGGGTGCGCGGGGCGGAGGGGGAGGGGGAGGTCMGGAGAAGGAGGGAGTGGAGTTTTATTTGGGCTGTGAAACTGTGTTTTGTTATTTTTGTTAGTGAATTCGTCTGCAATGTTTTGTCTCTCAAAAAGTCCGGAAGAGGTGGATGTGTGGATGGATGGTATGAAGTCCATGAACGGAAACCGTGAATGTGCGTGAGTGAGTGAGTGAGTGAGTGAGTGATAGAAAATGATGAAACATGGTAGTAGGTACATACGGAACGTTAATAATCAGCTGCTCATCAGCATCGCTCACCACCTCGGGCTCCGTCTCCAATCTTTCGGCCCACGTCTTCTTGATGATGGCCTTGCCGGAGCCGTGCACCTGCTCGTTCAGGGTGGTGATCTCGTCAAAGTTGATGTGCTGGTACAACGAGAACTGCACGGCGGGGGTGATGTCGTCAGAGTGGTCGTGCTCTGCCCCGCCCACATGGTGGTGGTGGTGGTCGTCGTGTTCGTCGTGGCAGTGATGCGGCATTGTCCTGATGTCTTTGTTTATTGTATTACGAAGCTTTACTGCAGATGTAAGGTTGATATTTCGGTGGTTTGAGTTGTCAAGTTTTGAGAGATTGGGTTCGATGAGCGAGTGGTTGAAGTTTGGTGAAAGAGAGGGGCCAAGGCCGGATGTCTCGTGGGCCTGCCTGATTGACCTTCAGTTCTTGCAGTGGGTGAATTCGAACAGCAACTCCGTTTCAACGAAAACCATCGACACAATGATTGTTGGAAGTTTAGAAGGCTGTCTTCAAGATGTAGCATTCAAGTTATTTTGATCTAGAACCGTTTGCGAGATCTCGGTTGCGGAGGGTGCGAAGCTTCGAGTATTTTCCACATGTTCTCATCCACTCTAATCGCAAGTAAACGAACTACACCATCGAAGCAAAAGGTCACACATCTGAGTATCACACATCATCACATCAAGATCAAACACGGCAAACAATTATGAGGTTGCCAAACAGTCATGTTATCAACTATCTGAATCCCATCCGCTTCTTCACCTTTTGCTTCTTCTTCACATGAGAGGGCCTACCTCCATGTGGTCCAGCAACAATTTGTGACATCGGCTGCGATGCGAAAAACTGTGACGACTCCGGCTGAGTGTTCTGCGTGAAAGCAAAACCCCTCGGCTGGCTCGACTGAATGGCAAACGGCAGAGGTTGACTTTCTGCCTTGACGGCTTCAACGCCGCGAATCCTCGCCAGCAACTTCTCCCTCTTCTTGCGCTTTGCCTCGAGCTTGCGCCTTCTCCTGAGGCCAGCATCCTTTTCCTCGTCGTCTTGACCTGGCTTCCATGTGATGACATTGGGGTCTTCACCGAGCTCCCAATGAGAGGTGACTCGGGTTCTACCGCCAATTCTCCTGGAAACGGGATTCATGGCCGCGTACTGGCGTAGCCTCACGCCCACTGCATCTTCACCGTCCGGCTGATCTTGACTCTGGGTCGCATCATAGCCTTGAGACTGTGATTGCGACTGCGAGTGCTGTACGAACTGGGAGTGCACTTGTGACGAGAACAAAGGAGGAGAGCTGCCAAAAGGCATGGAACTGGCAAATGGCTGGCTCTGACTCGATCTGCCATCCCAAGTCTCCGCTGCAGCCCATTCTTCAGGTACTGCCGCTACTCCGGCCTCAGAGAGGAGAGTCTCGGCAGCGAGAAGCTGCAGCTTGGGAATGAGAGCCCCTTGGGACGCCCTTCCACGGTTTGAGGGAAGATGAGAGAACATCGTCATCAACCTCTCAAAGGCCCGGTCTATATCATCACTCAAGACGTGACGACCATTGGTGGGAACCAGTCTTCCAGGAACATCTTCGAGCAACAAGTGTTGATGGGATGACCAATGTGAAGCGAGTCGAACGACGTCCTGGACACCTCTTGCTTGTTTCACTAGATTGAGTCTTTGACGCAAAGCGTTAGCAACATGTCCCGACGAAAAATGAAGAATGACAAGTGTGTGTGGTGAGTCCTGGATCAGAAATAGAACAATGTATAGGTGTATTTTTGTAATCATTGTTGATCATAAACAGCCTCTCTTTCGAGAAAATCATCATAATGGACGGATACTGTGCAAAGGGTGAATGGTTCCAACTTACAGAGAATGTCTAGGCATATAGCCATTGTGTGTCTCACGACTAATGACCTCGGCGATGCGAGTAATGTCATCTTCATTCTGCGATGGGCGTGCCTCGTTCGAGGTTGAGGGGACCACTAGCCTGTCGGCCAATGCCCGCCCGTACACCACGAGACTGAGGGTATCTGGTTCCCTTTTCAGAGTTCCAGATGAACCTTGGCCAAGTTCCGGGCTTCGGGAATCGCCGACCAAGGAACGGTCGTCAAACTCGTCTGGTAAGGCAAATGCATCGCGCAGTTGCTCCCGAAGCCTTGTCTTCTCCGGTGCAGAGCCAGAACGGGCTACGCATACATCTGGAGGTCGCACCCGCACACCAGGCTCGTCAGACCACATGCAGAGCGAGCAGCTCAGATCCAGATCGTGTCCCAGCGTAACCAGCTGGAAGAACCTGGTTTGCCTCTTCGCGAGAGCACGAGCGAGAGGTGCCGTAAGCTTTGCTTGGCCAACCCGTCGCTCGACCGGAAGCATAGCGACACTGATGGACTTGGATGAAGCTTTGAGGCGAACTGACTCCCGATGGTAGCGAAGAGGCTTCCCTGAGCTGGGGCTGATGAACCAAAAGACGGTGACTTCGCCATTTCGACTGGAACGGATCGACACGAAGCAGGCCAGAGCACCATCTATGAATGTTCCAGGAGACACCTCGAGCCTCAGTGTCGGATCTTGGACGTCTCTTCGGTGAGGTAAAAAGACAAGCGGCTCAAGCCGCAGTCTAGGACCATCTTCTTTGACAGAGAGCCAGGAGATGGTTGTGTTCGTGAGAAGGAAGGCCTGTGATGGATCCAAGTGCGAAGGGGCGAGGTCCAAGAGACGTTCGCCCTTCTTTGCTGACAGCAAATGAGGCTGGTCCTCGGACTTGCGAGTTTCCGTGTCGAAAAGGCAGAGAGTAGAGCTGTTTCCGAGGAGAAGCAAGCTAGCCCGAGACAGACGTTGCCTTGGCTTGGCGCGCGAGGAACTCCTTGACCGACTTCCTGGACGACTTTCATCATCGGATCTGTCCCTTTTCAGAGACAACCACATGATTCTATGTGGCTCCTGATCATCTGCTGCCCTGCCAGGGAACTTTGGGATGGACCCTAGGTTGATGTTGCCGCACATTCTCAGTACCGGCTTCATCACCTTGGGCCGTGCACCTCGACGGCCAACAATGTCCCATACGCTCCAATATCCAGCTTGATCAATGATGGCAAGCTGAGGGACCTGATCATCAGAAAGCGGATTGAAGGAGACATCCGAGTGAGAACCGCCCCCGGATCGATCGGATGTGATGGTGAACAAGGGGTTGGCAACAAGTTGCGTCAGGGTTGAGAAAGATGGTTGGATGGAGGATGGGCATTGCACCGGCAGCTTTCTGAGTTCGGGCTCGCAGACCGTAGTTGAAGTCGGTTTCTGCACAATGAGCCAACGAATCTGGTCGTACTTCTTGCTGTCATTGACGAACTTGATCAATGAGATCGGAACGCTGTCCTGGCACCAGTCTCCTTCGAGATGGTGGTTCGGGACATGAAGACGTATCTTAACGTCCTCATCTGTCCAGCTCCACTCTTCACGGGCGAGACTGATCAAACGAAGAATGTGCCCCGACTCTCCGCTGGCAGTGGCGAGCACCGTGTGTCCCTTGACTCTATCAGGGTCTCTGACATCGGTGATCTCTCCAGTGGCCAGGAGGGAGGCAGTGGTTGGTGGTGCGGGATGGGTGCGCGAGTAAGTGTTGCTGATCTCCTCAACGAGCAGCGTCTCGGTATCAACATCTCCGAGAAAAGCCTCTGGGAGGGTTTTGAGGAGCCAGTTGTTCTGAGACTTGGCAAGTTGGGAAGGACCAAAGCTGCCGAGGTCAGGAAGGGCTGTCTTGGTGGGCGCGGACCACTGATTGAAAGGCGTCACTTGTTGAAATTGAGGAACTAACAATCGAGTCGGTTAGCCCCAGAATCCCAAAGTGAGGAGCAGGTGAGGAGCAGCTTACTCTCATCTCTAGCACGATCTTTGCGAAGTTGACCAGTGCCTTGGTTGATTTGAGCAGGAATGTAGGTCAACCGCCCGACGATACCACCAGCATGAGCGCGAGGGCGACTCAAAGCATGCGTGCGGCCGACAGGGCGGATGGGACCTTGTCGATCAGCCATTCGGAGCTCTCGGAGTGAGGGTAGCTCGCGATGACGAAGTGCTCGGCGGGATCATTTCTCCCCCGATACCGAATGCTCGGTGTTTGCAACTTGGTCAGGCAAACAAAAGGAAGATATTAGAGGTAGGAGCTCAAGTGCGCCGGCGCATTGAGTCCTGACCGTGGTGGTTGGTGCGGTGATGTTGGAAGCAAAGAAATGCTGTGGAAGGGAAGAAAAGAAGAGGAAAATACGAAACGCGACCAGCTTTTTTATCTTTGCAGCTGAGGAAACGCAGAGAAAATGCACGGATCCACCGCGAACTTTTTGGTGGGGCCGATTCATCATTGAACGCTCTGCAAAAAAGGTACGTATCTTCGAAGCTGTGACAGCCAATCAGAAAGAAGCCCGGATCAGAATCCAATTCCCCAGGAAACCATGCCCGAAATGGAAGGGACGTAAACATGTCAAGAACTCAACAAAGTTCCCCCACCTTCAAGAGCAAGCATCACCACCCACGTCGTCCCGAGTCGCGTCGCAAGGCTTTCGATCGCATCGCATACTGTCAGAAAAACACAGCATACTACATTTGGCAATAACTTTAACGATAAGGATCAAAAATGTCACGAAAAAGCGTCATGTCGTCCACGTTCGAGCCCTCGCTCTCGACTAGCCGACAGCCCCTCGGGCCTTCGCTCGCCGATACCCTACCCAGCATCAACTTTGGTTTTGACGAGTTGCGCGATCGCATGGCCAAGTTCACGGTAAAATTTGACGCCTTCATCGAGCAAGGGCGCAAGCGCGTGCTGGAGGAGAGGAACCAGTTTAGGATGAACGTGACAGAGCTTCAGGGTACGTGTCATCCACCCGGTCAGCCCAAGAGGGCGCATATTGATACTAATATTCTGCTTCCTGTAACAGAGGACCAGCGTATGAAGAAAAAGGACATTGAAATCCTCCAGCTCAAAACCAACACCTACCAACAGACCATGGCCAAGGAGGCCGCCGAAACACGCGAAATGCAAGCCGCCATCGCTTCGCTCACCGAGCAGCGGGATAAACAAGCCGCGATGCGGGACGCTTTGAAAGAGCAAATTGCCGCTACACAGAGGGAGATTGATGCGCGTCTAGCAGCGCAAAGGGCGCACGCTGCGCAATTGGAGGCGCAGGCGAGGTACAACGTGCCAGAGCTGGATTTCTGGGTAACGAACCTGTGCATGCGGATCGAGGGTGCCGGAGCAGAGGACAGGCTCAAGTTTGTGTATACGCACATTGATGAGAGGAACTGGGAACGAGAGGCTTGGTTCGAGTTGAGTATGAGTGGGAGGGACTACGATGTGAGACATTGTAGGCCAAAGCTGGAGAGAGAGAAGGTGGAAAAAGTGCTTGACCGGGTAAACGAGACTAGGGAGCTCGTGGTACTACTAAAGGGCATGAGAGAGTTGTTTGTTGAGGCCATGAAGTCTTGATTTCAGTTCATCTGGCCTGGATAGAGTTTGGATAACTGTGGTTAGATACCCCGAGTATTGGAAGTACTGGCTGTAGATGCCGGTGAACTTGGCTTGAATGATCTTGGGACGTCTTTGGGTCACCGTCACTGTTTCTGTTATCATGCGAGCGCCGCCTGCTTGGATAGGTACCGTATCCTACCTCGCGCTGGTGAGATTTCAGGTGCTGTTGCCCGGTGAGCGGAAGCCGTTGCCCGTTGGTGGTGAGGTAATCGGATGACATCGGTTTGGAACCGATAAGCGTGATGTTCTCTTCTTCGAAAGCACCTGCCATGCAGCGACGGAAGGGCGCTCCGTTGAGGAAAGAGTCCCTGTAGAAGCCCGCTGTAGCAGCTCGTTCCTTCCCTGTTTTGGCTCTTACAGGGGAAATTGATAGTACAAAAGCCCACCAACCTCTTCCTCCAGTCTGTGTGCGTCTTCAGCCGGTTCCGACGCGCCAACCACCACAACAACACCACCTCTGTCTCTTCCACTTCACTCCCACCTCACTCCCACTTCAACTTCAACTCAACATAACAACACCAGTGTCCGACTCACCAAACATTGCGCCGCCCTCGTAAATCATAACCACCTCTTTCTTTACCAAAGAATTAAACGTACTATCGTTGCACCATGGAGAAGAGCGAAAAGCAGGCCGCCGCTCAACAAGCGGTAGACATCCTCCACGAGATTTCCACTATCCTAGTAAGCCAACATCGGTACCCTCCCTTGAGACTCGCCTGCTAACTATCGACCAGAACTGCCAATTGGATCGCAGAACACTCTCCATCTGCATTTCCATGCTTGAGAATGGCGTAAAACCCGAGGCGCTGGCTGTAAGACTGATGATGTCCAACCTCACGTGGCCTGTCAACAATGAGCCAACTAACACTCCATGACAGGAAGTGATCCAAAAGCTTCGCGTGGAAAGCCGAGTCATCCAAGCGGACATCGAGGCCGCCGCGGCAACTCCCAACGCAGCCCGCCGAAAATAGATGATCGGCGGGGAGAGGGTTTTACTCGGTTCTTTGAAGCGTGGACCGTTGAATGAGGAAGACGAAGATCAGATGGATATCGACTTAGCCTCCGACGGCAAGAATCAGCGTTATCTGGCCGCGCCGAACGACACCATCTCGCGGTACCATCTGAAGCTCACTGTTTACACCCTTCGATGGATGATCATGGGGTTCAAGAGGCTGAAGACAAGATTTCCACCGTTGTGCCTCTCTGATAGCAAGATGGACCCGATTGCGACGGGCTTGATTCGTCGACTACACGTGCTGTTCAGGAGAGAGGAATTTAGCTCCGAAATGATGCGTGGTCGCAAGGCATCAAGAACACCCGATGAAACCGGGAGAAACGGCGGTTTGCCGTTGGGATTAAGAAGGGCCAGAAGGGCCAAAAGCGCCCCGAACCGGACAGAGAGGATCAAGTATTACCAGGAGATGCTGCGATTCGTGAGAGAGCGGCCCATGATCTCGACATCGTTGCAGCCAAGCCCGACGGAAAGTTGGGATTACGATCGCTTCTTAGAGGACTGGAACCAGAGGGGAGAAGAGGAGGAAACGGATGATGCAATGGAACTCAGCGAAACAGAAGGAGGGGAGGTAAACATCAAAGACGAATCGGAACAAGAACAGGCACCGCTGGTGAAAACGGAGGTCATTGAAGTACAACCATCCAGTGACAGTAATAGCTCCGACAACGAACAGGGACTACGCCGACCAGGTCAGACATCGGAGGCAGAAAATGAAGACGCTAGTGGGATGAAAGTTGAGGTCACGGAAATGTCCATCAGCAACAGCAGGAGCAGCAGTTTCGAAGGCGACGAACCCCCCTACCGAATTGAGAATCGGATTGAAAAGAAGAGGCGCAGGTGAAAATGGAGGTCACGGACATTTCCAATAGTAGCAACTCATCTCCGAGTTCGACTCGAGCGACGGCGAGGCATAGCTCTACGACGACTGATGGACTATGGCACACACTCTCCCATCCCGGGTTCACATGGTTAACACGGTTCACGATAACACCGCGGTGGAACCTAGATCCATTCCAGATCACTTATCCGAAGGCATGCGTGTGGTGTAGTTGGGCTTAGCGATTCTTTGTTTTTCTGTTCACTCACTCTTCACAACGTAACCAAGAATCAAGCATAAAAAAGAACTAAGCGACGGGGAGAACAAGACCGTTTATTTTCTGTTCCTTTCAGCGGCAGATAGGACTGAGTTCAGACGAGCGTGCCTTCATTATGACCTGTGACCTGTGACTGTTTACCTACTTGATCCCCGTTGACAGGAAAGATCATGAAACGTCATGGAAGAATATCTCCCGTCATTTACATGAACCGGCTGCCCGCACCATCTATTTAGTACGACTGTCTCTAACTAACTATACTGAGCAGGGCATTCTGATACCTATCAGGCCTTATCTCGAGCCCTTCGGCTGTCTAGTCTCAACCTTCTTTCACCTTGGAAATCTATAGGCACAGATATTTGGCCCAAGACTATGTAGTCTATTCTTGGTGTATACAGCAATCTCCAGCGGCTGGCTTCGTACGTACCTTCTTAGCACTAGTCACTGCATATAAAGTAAACTGCCTGTCAAAAAAACACTGTCCCTCTCCTAGACGCTGTCAAACCAACAGGCGGGACAGTGTCACAGTACCTTAGTTTTTGACTGTCAGTGTAATTCCATGAGGTCCCAAGGCACCGAGCCCTGGATAGCGAGCCGAAAGATTATTCTCTTTAGCATTTGGCTGCAGTGACGAGAGTAAAAGGACCATCGAGGTGCTTTGGCGAGGGCTTTATTAACTTTTGCAATTCACTCGGTGCAGGTGGGACTTTGAGATACTTTTAAGAATCCGAATACAAATCGGTATCAAGCAGATTGTCGTGCCTTTTCAGGTTAGAGGCAGTCGATTGAGAGGTACTGAGGTAGTGGGAACAACACAACCTCAGGCTGATTCATAGCTCTGTTTCGAAGTACTTGTAGACTAACTTCAACCATGCCAGTCAGTTATCCAAAAAGACAACCTCATGTACGCCTTTGGAACAAATAATTCTGCATATACAAGTTTTTATTTTCTCCCGATTCCAGCAAGCCGAACTCCTGCTTCATGCTCACGCCCATTGTGATATTGATGTTGTGATGTGATGATGCCCTTAGCCCACCCCAGCCATGTTCCAAGCAACCTCAAAGCAAAGTAGAGAATCCTGTTATACAAACATCCCGAACGAGAAAAAAAGACTTATGCAAGACAAAAAAACATGCTGTGTAAGGTATATCACAATAAGAGATATTCTATCCCTGCTTTCCCCTTCCTTTGCCCCTTTGCATCCGTCAGTCATCGCATCATCGATGACCAATCAAGTCCAGTTCAAACCCTCCATCCTCTCCTTCTTCTTCAAGGTCATCATAATCATCATCATTCTCTTCCTCACTCTCTTCTTCCCCACTCTCATCATCCTCATCATCCTCCTCTATTAGATCCCTAATAGAGGTGTGCCCATCCTGAGGACCTGGAACCAACCTTCTCGGCGACCGTCCCAAGAAACCCAGCACGTCTTCTAGCGTCACCATGTCCTCTCCCCAACGACTTTCCTCATCGTCATCGGTGTAGTCGTCCGAGTTGTAATCTGCGCTCGTTGTCGCCCCAGGTCCAGCTGCTGCTTCGTTTATTGACCTGCCTCTTGTTCTCCTCCTCGTCGTCCTTGTCGTTGTCCCGGGGATAGCGCGGTCTGGGATCGTGGTAGCGTTGGCCGCGCTGGAAGAAGGGGCAGAAGCTGAGTAACCGCCGAACCCGACGAAGGCGGCGGCGGAAGCGAGGACCGCGGCGGCTGTGGCAGCTGGGGAGGATGGAGCGAAGGAAGAGGGGCGCGGGAAGTAGGTGGATGGTGAAGGGGTTGTGTCGAGGTTGGTGGAAGTGGATGTCTCGGGTTGGTCGGCGGAGGAAGAGGATGGAGATTGTCGATTTCGATTGGCGAAGAGGCCTGCTAGGGCTGAGCGCCGTGGTGGTGAGATCGGGTCGGAGTGGAAAATACTTCTGTTTTGTTGTCTGTTTATGTCGGCGTATTGAAGATCCAGTCCTCGAGCAGCTGATAGTCGTCTACCGCCGGCTGTTGCCGCGTTGTCAAGGGCAACTGGCAGAACACTCACACCCTGCGCTCCTTCGTCGGCATCACTCGACCCAGTGGCAGCCCTTGGTTCCTCCTCATCCTCGTCGTCATTAACGCCAGGCATATGGAGCAGCTTATGCTCGACCGTGTTATACGAGTGACAGACTGAACACTTCAGTCCCAACCAGTGGTACCTTGTCTGGCTTTTTGCACTGCAGTCGTTGCACGAGATGACGGCCCGGGCGTCCTGGTACTCGTCGGGCATGGGCTGGGTGGCGATGGCGATGTCAAGGTTACGAAACTGGATCTCCATGTTGACGCAGCTCTTGTTGCAGACTGGACACTTGTACGATCTTTCCCGGTGCGCGCTGAAACAGTGTTTATGGATGGTATGGCCACATTTCATGATTGCAACCGGTCGCGGAGAGTTGAACAGGTAGTCGCCGCAGATGGGACAGTCGCAGTCGGTTGACCGTTCGATACATCGGTGCTCGTCGCGCGTGGAGACGCATGCTGAGCATTTCTGTTCACCAAGAATCGTCAGTTCATGTTGGGCCAAAGGGGCCATTTCTTCACACTAGCTCAAAGCGACTCACCTTGCAATGGAAGAAGTCTTTGCCCAGGCCCAGCCCAACTCGGCAGAGCCCACAATCGTTACAGTGATAGATAGGTTTGTTCCGATCGTCGTTCCACAGTTTGCAAATATTACAATAGTAAGAGGCCGCCGACTGGTTACAGCCAACACAAGTATGCGAGGCCTTTTGGGCGCGACCGCACAACATGCACAGCATGTGGCGTGTCTCCCGCCGCGGCAGAGTGTGATCTTCCACCTCATCGTGACAGAGCCGGCACGTATACCACCGATCACAGGCGGCGCATTGCAGCTTCACATTGCGCCGGTAGTGTTTGCAACCGAGCCTGAGAACGGGCTGGCCGTTCTCGTCCAGATCCTCTGTTTCTTCCTCGGGATGTATTCCCTGCGCGATCGCGTATGCGAGATTGACATCGAGTTCTCGCACCCCATATTCGTCGCGTTTCGGGGCGGTTTTGGGAACATAGGTCGGCTTCAGATCCTCCTCTGCAACGTGGATGTTCAGGACATCCTCGTCACCAAATCCGCCTTCGCCCGCGAGAGGGTTCCAGAACTTGAAGGCCGTTTGCAACGGGCCAAACGAATCACGATCCCGGTTCGATGATTGCTCGCGGCCATAGCTCTGCGCGCTGCGGGCGCTCTTGACGCTGTGCACACTACGCACGCTCCGACCGCTGGGCGATTCTGGGCGCATGCCCATAGTACCGTCATGCGCATGTGGAGACTGTTGATAATACTCCTCTGTCATGACCTGATGTATCAGCTGCGCCTTGAGGGCCTGCGAGATGTCGGCCTGGTTCTGAATCGCCTGTATCCTCTTCCTCAACGCACTCTTACCGTCATCTTCTGGCAACTCCCCGGTCTGGGATCGAGCGTCGGAGTCCATATGGGAGGGAATACGGGGAAGCCTGAGGAGGCCCTGTTGCGCTGCTTGCGCAGTCCATTCTGGCGCCGGCGCAGAGATTGGTGAAGTTAACGACGGTCGCGCCGGCGGCGTTGAGTCGTATGCCGCTGCGGATGTTGGCGAAACTGGGACTTGTCCAAGATGCCCTACTTCTGGAGTGGCAGATGTGACATGGGCGCCTTCCCCCAAGCCAAAATGCGAACTTGATGCGGCGTTGGTTGGTGTGGTTGTTGTTGCGACAGCCACCGGCGGGGCTACGGGTCTGCCAACAATAATCCCATCCAGACTCCTTCTATAGTTCTCCTCCTCGTCTTCGAACACAGATTCGGGCAGCGCCGCTCCGTCAGATCTCGTTCTCTGGTGTTGCGAAGTGGAAGATGGCGTGGGTATATCGGGCTCTTCAGCGGCGAACCCTGAGGAGAACCGTCGAACTTGTCGTTGTGCTCCTCGAAGCAAATCGGAGACCAAGGTGGCCATAGCAGATCATGCGGTCGGCGCAGACCTCGTTTCTTCCCTAGGGTCGGCTTCGTCGGACGTATACGTATAACGGCGGTAGGGAGGACTGACGATGTCGAGAGACGGAGTAGGGGCGAGCGGTGGCGTAATACGGAAATGGGCGGAAAAGGAAGAAAGCAAATAAGAAGGCAAACAGCAGCGACGTATGTATGCTGAAGAGCGAGAAGAAGCCAGTATATACGAAGAACTAAGTTATGCTAACAAGCGCAGAATGTCAATCAGTAATAAGAGTAAGGGTGTTGTGTATCCATGGGTATCATCTGTAAAGGTTCATGTTTGGGGGGAAGATGTTGGACGAGGGGGGCGGGAGTGAAGAACGAAATGTCGGTCGAGCTGGCACAGTGGCACAATGGCTCGATGGCGCAGACTGAGAGTGGTCAGTCGTGTTCAGTCGTGTTCCTGCTTCCAGGTTGTCTCTGCCTCGGCACGAATAACCTTTCGGATTTCGGGCAGATCATGTCGTCAATTCGCCCGCCATTGTCTTGAAGAGGGTCCGTCCGGTGGAGAATCGATACGATTTGGCTCTTGACTTTCTCAGCATCTCGCCATCGTTGTTGCCATGCCAGGGGCATGTTCCCCGCCTATGATCGGTGCAACGGCTTGTGATACGGTAGCGGCTTCCCCTGTCTGGCTGTTAACGCCTGCTGTTTTGCGCTCTCACGTGTCCGCCTGTACGCCAAGAAACGCCCTGGTGAGATGTCCGTCTCCCGCATCTGCAACACTTTTACATACCGCAGTATTCCGGGGGATACGTTTTCAGCTCTCTTAATATAACCCTGGAAGTCAAATGTGGTCTGCAAGCATACTGCAACATTCATGCCCACCAAAATCTCTATGCAAGACGGTGATTCTAAATATCTCCACCCTCCAGCGCCTTCTCTTTTGCCCTATAACTTGCCCTGTAACTTCCGCTTATTCTTTTACCCTCTATAGAGCTCGTCGTCGTCGATAATCGTAATAATTTCTTAGTATTGAACGTATTGAAATGGATCCACGCGTTGGGACATTCTATCTCAACGCTAATGGGATCTAGGAGCGGGTACCTGAGGCAGCACCCCCAGCACGCCCAGCACGGCCAGCACGCCCAGCACCAGAAATCCCAGCACCAGAAATCCCAGCACCAGAAATCCCAGCACCAGAAATCCCAGCACCAGAAATCCCAGCACCAGAAATCCCAGAAATCCCAGCACAACCAGCACAACCAGCCCGGGCACCTCTCCCTCCCCCCCTCCTCCTCCTCCTCCCCCGGCACCCCTCTCGAACCAGCAACGTGCTAAACGACGCCCTGGTTGCAAACCGGATCTATAGTCCAGGCGACCCCCCTCCTGAATAAAATGTCACGTCCAACCCTAACCCCATAGGACGCTGCGTTATTATGTAGAGTATAGGATATATAGAGCTACCTCGTATTGCTATATATTTATAAGAATCCCGTATACGTGCTAAAATGCCTCCTATATATCGTAAGTAAATAATTGGTGATTCGAGCAAATGAATAGTAATTCCGTAAAACGAACTGAATGATAGTCAGTAGGATAATAACCAGTTATTAATTACTTATTAACGCCGTAAGTATATTAAATATAATTAATATTTATTATTGAAAAGTATATTGATTTAGTACTATAATTAGTAAGTGAAGGTATAAGGATGTAATAATATACCTTTATAATTATATATCGGTATTAAGTAAAGCGCTTCGAATATATATATTATAATACTATTTAAAGGGTTTTATAATATGAGTTTCAGAAKGGCGTTGGAAAGTAATTGCTTTATTTAAGGCTTATAAAATATAAATTAATTTTAAAGTTTAGTAGATTAATAGGCGATTTATTATATACGAATTAGGTATAAAGCGTTTATAAATTATAAGAAAAGTATTTATAAAGTTTTCGCGAAGTATTTGTAAAGTTTTTACTATATTCGATAGAAATATTTAATAGATTGGGGATAAGGGCGATATAAGAATAATGCTTCTCTCTTTTTATTTTGCCTTTCTTATTCTTTTATTTGGAATATTTTTTTTTTCTAATTTTATTTGTAATAGGTAACGTAGGAAGTAACTTCCGTTCTAATTTTTATATACTTAATTAGGCCTTTAATTAATTATTATTACTTTTAAATTCGTTTAATTATATTTCCCCGGAGTTGTTTACTAATAATTAGAAAACTTGCGAGGGTATATTGGATTTAGGTATTAAAAGTATTAAATTTTTAGAAATATAATAAATTAATAAAGAGATACGCGAAGAAAATAAGGCTGTCGAAATTTTTTTAAGAACCTTCGGTAATTTTACTTTTAATTTTAAAAGTATAATTATATAGTAAGTACCTTCGGACGAAGAAATTGAATATATTTCTCCCGAGAAATTCTAATTTATAATTTATACTTTTTTCTCGCCCGGCTTAGGGAATATGAGATTCTAATTCGTAATTAATAATATTCTATATTATTACGATTTTCCGAATTATTTTGAAGATATTATATATAATAAGGGTATTGCGTACGTATATTATACTAAGGGTTTTACTAAGAAG
Organism: Neurospora terricola FGSC 1889; assembly: GCA_009805285.1. Taxonomy (NCBI): domain Eukaryota; kingdom Fungi; phylum Ascomycota; class Sordariomycetes; order Sordariales; family Sordariaceae; genus Neurospora; species Neurospora terricola. The sequence continues at coordinate 859 of RANZ01000496.1, read as the reverse complement.
TAAATATAGAAGCTCTACGATTAAATACGTTTTTTTCTTATTTTAATATTAGATTATTAGCCTTTTATTAATTAGTTATTAATAGATTATATGATGTTGGTCTTTATTTTATTTAGAATATTAATATTACGATATTGAGGTTTTAGCGTTTAGGATAATAGACTTTATCCGGGTAAAAAAAAATTGTATTAGTACGAAGATATATTTTTATTTTAATTTTCATTTTGTCGAGGTAATTATATTACGGAAACTTGTCAAAACGATTTTTAAATTATAATATGATATATGTAAGGAGTTAGTAGCTAAGGATGTAATGAAGTATAAAGATTCGAAGTGGTAATTGTATATATGGGTTACTTAGATTGTTTATAATTACGAAAATTTAAAGATAAAAAAGACGAAGTATATAGGATATTACGACGATTATAGTTTAATTACTTTAATTAAATTAGTAAATTTACCCTTTTTACTTTTTTATTTATGTATATATTAATTATTTTTATTTATTAAGTTAGTAAGGCCGAAGGTAACTATCCGATTTATATTATTTAATACTATTTACAAAAATTTATCTAATAATTAAAGGAAGATAAATTGAAATATTACTTTATTTATAATAGTTATATTAAATAGTATAAATATTAATACTTTATTAGTAAGGCCCTATATTCTTATTTTAGCCAAACGCGCGTACTGATTATAAAGACCTTCGGGTACGACTTTAATAAAGATGATTTTTATATATAGATTTTTTAAAATAAAGCGATGAGGTAATTATATAGTACGTTTTTCTATTAGAGAGGCTTCTTTCATTATAGCCTTACCTTAGCTTTAATTTAATTTAAATAAGACTTTATTA
>RANZ01000495.1:0-26439 GCA_009805285.1 Neurospora terricola FGSC 1889 | reverse complement strand
CATCGACCCGCCGCTCAAGCCGACCGAGGTGTCTGCCGACGCGAACCCGGACGAGAGCGTCGTGCCCACCCCACAGCCCCGCGCCATCACCGCCCTCCGCACCATCCCGTACTCGGACGTCATCCTCTCGGGCTCCTGGGACGGCTTCGTGCGCGTGTGGCGCCTGAGCGAGGACAAGAAGAAGATCCTCCCCGTCGGCGTGCTCGGCTCCAGCACGGCGCTGCAGCAGCTCGACCAGGCTGAGGCGCAGAAGCAGAAGGAGGAGGCAAAGCAGAAGGCCAAGGAGGAGAAGGAACCTGCAACCGCAAGCAGTGGGGAGGAGCAGGCGGACGACGAAGCCTCGGTGGATGGGTCGCAAGACAAGAAGAAGAAGCAAGAGAGCGGGCTGATTAGGGGTATCATCAACGACATTGCCATCTTCGAGCGCGGCGACCGCGGCCGCGACGGCATCTGCATCGTGGTGGCCACGGGCAAGGAGATGAGGCTGGGTAGGTGGAAGTACATGAAGGAAGGAAGGAATGGGGCCACCATCTTTGAGGTGCCCAAGGTTGCTAGGCGAGCGGGGGCTAAGGGGGAGGAGAGTGAGGATGAGGAGGAGGAGAAGGCATAGAAGAAGCGTCCATACCATTGACCTGTCGGAGTGCATAAGAAGAAGAGCAAGAAGAGAGTCAAATAATCATCATCTGTTGAATTACAAACTGCATTGGACATTGTATCGCATTTGCGGCAGCCAAGCTAGATAGACAAAGGAGAAAGTAGAAAGAGCATGTATTGTACATACCATACCACGTTTCTTTTTCAGGTAGCCTCATTGCATTTGAAGGGAGTTGAAAAGTTTCTGGTCATAAATCCATTCCGTTAGGTTTCTGATGCCAAGTGGTGTTTTACACAGACATGAAAGACTATGGTATCTCTCACCAAGATATCATCGAAAGGATGGTAAACTTATTGTAATATTCTCTCCGTGGAAACGTACCAACAGAGGATTGGTAGTCTGTTGGACTACGCTGCGCTACTCCTTCCTTCGGCATTTGAGGCTTCATCATCTAGCTCGAGACTGAGATAGCGACTCGACACGGTACTCCTCCAGTCCTAGATGGACTTCAATGCCGCCAAATACCCGAAGGCGTTGGAAGTAACGATAAGATGTACAAGACTTTAGGAGTTCGAGAGTTTTCAACTCCAAGACAATCAAGCAACGAGCTTCAGAAGACAACGCAGCCATGCTATACCAGCCATCGAGAACGCTAAACCATGCAATGCAAATGGGCAAATGCATGAATGAATAGGTATGCTTACACCAACAATAACCATACAACCATGAACAACTCCAACGCTCTAACCAATCCACATACTCCTGATCTTCACTCAGTTCTCATCAGTCAAGTCAATATGAGTCATCTCCGCGCTTTGCACCGCAGGGATGTCAGACATGACCATCGCCGGAGGGGGTGAATCGGGGATCTCCTCAGACTTGGTCTCGGCCTTGGTCTTGGTCTCGGCCTTTTCCTTAGGCTTGCTGGGACGTGGTTGTTGCTGCTGATGTTGTTGCTGTTGTTGTTCTACACGGCGACTTTTCCCGCTTCCACTTCCGCTTCCACCAGTATTGTCCACAACTCTCCTAGGTATCTTGGACTTCTGGCGGGTATGTTTATCGCTTTTGCCGTAGGTGGTTTTGTTGCCGTGGTTGACGTGATTGTTGTCCTTCTTCTCGGCTTTGACTTTGCTGCTAGTCGTCGGCGGTCTTTGAACTTCAGGGGTAGGGGGATCGAAAATCTCGATCGATACGGGGGGTTGCGCTTTAGGCTCAGGTGAAGGCGCCGTCTTACGTGCGAGTGATGATGCCTTTGCCTTACGCGCTGGTGACGATTTCCGCTTTCGTTTCACCAAGGGCGATTGCAGCCTCGGCGAGTGTGGCTTCAGCGACTGTAACTTCGGCGATTGTGGCCTCTGGGGGACGTTGGAGTAGAACGTTTGGGGGCTTATCTCCTGAGCAATGCCCGAAGTCCGCCTGTCAGAGGCCGGAGAAGAGTCGGGCAGCTTAGGTATGAATTTGACCTCGGGGCTCTGCCTAGGAGTCCGCGACGAGACCCGCTGTCTGGGAGAGTGCTCGTGGTCCTTGCTTCTAGGCCGACGGATCTCGCCAGGCAAAGGACTGTCTTGCAAAAGGTGAGTGACCTCGTCCTTGGGTTCAGGTTCGTCCCGTTCCAGATCAACAACAACATTGTCGGCCGTTTTCTGAGGCCGAGTAGGCGGTCGTGGAATGGGTGCGAGGGACTCTGACATATTGCCCTTAGAATCGCCTCTACCGACGGCCACAGCAGCAGGGTTGGTAACTGTCCCGGTCGCTGGAGAGGCCCCGTGCGTAGATGGCGACTTGAGGGCAGTTGTTGGCCTTGGAGCAGGAGTAGGTACGTTCAGGGTTGTGTTCCGAGAAACGATTTCCGGTCTCACAAATCGAGGCGCAGAAGAAACGTTGTCGGCTGCAGAGTCATGGGATAAACCATTGCGTCCCGAAGTCTGGCTCTCTGTAGCACTCATCACTGTGTCGGAGGGAGTTGAGCTAGCAGCCTTGCGTCTAGCAGCTTCTTCCCTCTTTCTCTTCTTCTCCTCATCATACTTCGCCTGTTGTTCCCTTTGCTTTTCGAAGATGGTGTTCCGCCAATACTCCCGAAGTTCGGAAGGATCAAACTCCCAGCCAGGTTTTTCTCTCTGCATCAGACAGTGGGCGAACCGGTCTGGGTCTTTGACGAACTCTTGAATATACCCAAGCAGATATACACCACAATCCGAGAAGTTGTCCTGCTCTGGGATGCTGGCCGCCTTGATTCCAATTTGTTTCGGAAGATCCTTAATCTTCGTTTGCCTCTTATCCTCGAATTCTGCCAAAAGGTATTTCTTGAGTGCTTGCACCGCTGGGTAATGGCTGTTACCCATGGAGTCCAGGGTAAGGATCTTCGTCTCTTCCGAGGGGTCCTTTTTGGGCGGCTTGGTTATTCCGTTAAGCTTTTCCCTGAGGTCGTTGTCTGTGTCGTCGGCTACCAAGTCCACCACAGTTTTTCCTGCCCTGTCCGCCTTGTTGCTGTCGGTTTCGACTGGGTCAGCTGACTCGCGAGCTTCTTTAGCTTTGATCTCCTCCTCGTGGTCTTCGGACTGCACATTATCGATGTCTATCATTTCAACATCGTCTGGCTTCGCGACACCACTATCCGATTTGCCCTCGGCAGTGTTGCTATTGCTAGTCTCCCCGCCACTACTGATCGGGTTTGTAGAGCGCCGCGGGTGGTTTGGATCCAATCTGCCGGGGTTACARATGATRGCCACCCACCAGTGATAGTACTCATTGACCGGGACAATAATGTAGTCGTAAGAAAGCAGGTCCACCTTCGATGTCCATCCTTTGACACCATCGTAGTTGATATCCTTGGACTTGGCAGGCTTGAGCTTCTCGTAGAAAAAGGTGTTGTGCACATACACCCTCTTCTTCAACTCGCTGTGCCGCTCCGGGTATTCTTCGAACAGGTAGCGTAGACCGAAGCCTAGAAGGTTGTCATTCAAACACTGGCCTTCATCCAGCCGTGGGATGTCATCTTTGTCTACCGACGTCCGGTGGAAGACTAAGGGCATCCGCCAATTTTTGGACCATTCAGGATGGTCTTCTGTCCACCGACTCACTGGAGCAGACGAAATCGGTGGGGCGTCTATCATGACCGTGTCATCATTTCGGCTTCTTGATGACCGCTGCAACGGAGCTGTAACTTCAAAAGACCGCTGTTCATACAGGCCGCTAGGGACTTGCTGTGAAGCCAGAATTTGGTCCACAAGACGGGGTCGGGGGCGTGTTAATGCTGCAGGAGACTCTGCGGTTGCCTCGAGAGCTGCTGTGGTCCGCGTGACTCTTGAATTTGCGAGCGGTGACGGGCTTCCGGATATAGCCTTTTTTACCTCGGTCATGAAATTTTCGTACGTCTGACAAAGTTTGTGACTAGTGAAGGTCAGCATAGTGATTATCGGCTTTAATGACGTGGTGTAGTACCTTTCCAATTCGAAGACTTGCGGGGCTAGGTTTTCTTTCACCCACTGCACGAAGTTCTGGGCTTCCTCCGAGGTAAAGAACTGAAGCACCATTTTCCCCCCAACGTTGCCTACTTGTGACTGTGATATTTTGACGTATGACGAGTTGGGATTATGGTAAATTTTGTTCACCTTTGGGGTGATTCTGAGCCATTCCGACTCGGGCACTGCATCCCCATCTTTCGTGCATGCACAGAGGTGTAGCCTTTTGGCCTCTGTGGTACCAGCTTCCACTTCACCTAGCCAACACCATGACCCAGATTCATTCCTGATACATCTGTAATTTGGCAGACAGAGTGCACTCTCCAGGCGGACGATAAACCACTCTTTTTTAACAGGGTCATGGGAGTTGTTCCGTTCTGTTGTTTGAACGCCGCCCTTGTTCGTCAAGCTTGAAGCTGCCCGCCTAGGATTGCGGGAAGTGATGGGTGTTCCAAGGGCCAACTCGTCCTCTTCGGCATCAACGTGTCGTAGTGGACGCTTAACCGGTTTCGGGAGCTCTGTTGATCTTTTTTGAGGGCTCCCTAGGATTGCAGAATCAGCTGCATCCACCATGCGCCTTGCGGAGTTGGCTCGTGTAAGGAGAGGGCCGCTCGAGACATATGGGCTCTTCTCCGCAAGTTCGTCCCGGTCCGAGTTGTCAATATCGTCTCTTCCGGGTTCGATACTTCGCCCGTATCTTTGAGCTGACCGGGGAGATTGGCTCCCCCCGCGGGAGCGATGACGTCTGTTAGAACGGGTTGCGCCGTTTCTCTGGACATTTTGAAATTCGATAACACCCTCTGTTTGCGGCATGAGACTTGTCAGGCTCCCATGACTTCCGGTACGGTCCGTCCGCGCAGCGTACTCTGACCCAGCATCTTCGATCAGTTCCGGGGAAAGGGCGAAGTGGCTGTTCGAATATTCGTTTGCAACCGTAACTGAGCGGCCATTTTCAGACCCAGTCTTTTGTTTCTTGAGAGGCGGACCCGTAGCTTGTGATTGTGATTCGAGTGTGTCCACAGTGTTCCAGGTAGGACACAAATTCTTCTATTTGGTGAGACAGTTAGCGAAAGCTGCATCGCAAAGACCGTTGTCGCATCCTACCATTTTCTTGAAAATGCTCGTCATCGTAACTGCTCCCTCTATGGACTCGTTGGATCTTTTTTTTTTTTTTTTTCCAACGATCAGCGCCTAGTCATCAAGACAGAAAAGGCTCGGGTCCATACCCATAATCGGGGAATGAATGTTGGGTGGTGTGAAAGTCGTCTCGAGGCTGTCTGCAGTTTTCAAGCTGGTCAGCCGGCCTGCGCGTCACTGGAGGAGGGTTGATCGGAGAGACGTCGGTCGGTGGGATGGATCGTACTTTTTCGGTGCTTGCGCATTCTGTCTTCTCGACAAATGGATAGGAGATGTCGGTTTTGCCCTCTTCGCGTCCCCCGTACCTGCTACGGCTGCGGCAGTCGAGTTTGTCGGACCGGGAGACGGATTTTGACTTGGGGACGAAAGACCGGCAAGATCTCTGTAAAGTTGCGGATTGTGGATGATTTAGCTGTGGGGCGCTCGTCTGAACTTCTAGCGGTAGCGGCGCAAAAGGCGCTGGGCTGGCCGGGGGGTTCTAGGCCTGGAACACGCACATGCTCGGCAAGAATACCTCTTTTTCTGGGGGATGGGATTGTCATCTGCGCCAACGCACCTTGATTGAGCCAGCTTGAAGACCTCACACCTGCTTCGTGGGGGAAAACTAGAGTAGGTGATCCGCTTTGTTCCGTTTTCCAGTGTTTATTAGAGCGGGCGGCTCAAAGCGATTCGAGGACCTGGAAAGTGACGGGATGAGAGATAGTACGGGATCTGCTGGTCAGAGACGGAACCGGTATGGTATCACGAGGTATTGGATGATTGACCCGATTTGGTCGGATTCTTGTCCCGCACAGGTCGAGATTCAAAGCTGACAGTAACAGGATTCGCGGTTGAAGTGCCACGGTGCACACGGCAGCAAAGTCAAAGTGCCATCGATACTTCCTCTTCTTTGCTATTTGAATGGGTGTTTGACCTCACAGGAGAGAGAAAGCGTAATCCAGAGGCTGTGACTGCCGCCCAGGGCCCCTGCCTGCCTGCCTGCCTGCCGCGAACAAATCAATTTTACCGTATCAGCGTATCGATCAATCAACCACGTCAACATGATGTTACCCGGCATTTTGACATGGCCGTTGGCACCTCACTTTCGATTGCTTGTCTTCACACTCTTCAGCCCTGCATCCATCACTGCCTGGCTCCGATGCTTGTGCTTCCACGTTCCATTCAGCTTATCGCCGAGCCGCTCCTTGCTGTCTGCCATCCACATCTTCACATCCGTGATCCGCGACGATGGCACCTACATAAAGTGTCTCAGGCCCATCCGCTTGTCATCCGTGGCGGCTCATGGGGTTGTCTGGGTCTTCAGCCCAACCTCCAGACTTCTCTCATACTCATTCCCTTGTGTACACCTCACGAGAAGCCCATGACTTGCTCCCACCATTTGGAAATCCCCCTCTTCTCCATGGCAGCAGCGAACTCCTTCACTGTTTCCACCTCGAAAAGCCCCGTCGGGTCACTGATCTGGGCCGACTTGGTCTCTATTAGAGCAGGCTTCGAGGCCAGATGGAAGTCCTTGTATCTCAGTCTCTGGTCAAAGTTACACATGTTGATCATCAGGATTACTGCCCGTCGATATTCGGATATCCAAACGAAACAAGCTAGGTAAAGGACTGACTTGGACGGTGGACACCCACCCCTTGACGGCTTCCTCGCTACCTTTGCAATACATGATGCCAGGACAACCCCCGCTTCGGAGGAGCGCATAGCAGTCCAACTGGCCGGCCGCTTTTCGGAGATGGGCGACCTTTTTGCGGGACGTGATGTGGTGAGTCCGGATCAGAGCATGAAAGAAAGCCATTGATGGTCATGACAATCAAAGACAGGGAAAAAAGAGGGATACAAAGAGACAACTACCGACAAGACACCACACTTTGCCCAGAGGGTTATTACAAGTACTTTCATTATTCAAGGTTGCACAATTTCCACCTGTATCATTCATCACGCACGTGTTTACGCGCCATGGACCCACTCTTGGTTGCAACCCTTAACGCGCGGTCGCCTATTCTGTCCCTCCACACCTTCTCCTTTGGATGGAGGTTAAATCGCGGGACAGTGACTGTGCTGACGGGAACACAAGGCCAATTGTAACCCAAGCGGGTGCCATTGAAATCTGGAAGCACCTTCAGGTTGACATATCGACCGACCTCTTTCTTCCTTCCATCCCATTTCCCACCACACCGCGAATTACCATATATAAATGTCATCTTGTTTTCACCACCGTCCTCTTTGTCGCGGATATGAACCAACAAACTCTCTCACAAAACAATCTCTGAAAACAGATCGCGGTGCATTCGTTTCCAATCGCCTTTGCATATCGCCAATGCCCCTGCCGCCGGCGCATGCTTTCACTTACCTCCTCGAAGCACCTTCTCTGTGAACCAGCTCACCACCTACGATGCCCTTCCTTTTCTCGTATGTGTGCGACCTCCTGCAGGCGTTAGACGACAACCAACGCACAAAGTCTGGCCCGAAGACCACCGCCAAAATCATCGAAGATTGGTTCACCAAGCATCGCTCGCTTATCGACCGCGACGACCATAACGATACAGCACTCCTGTCCACCCTGTTTCCCGAAAAGAGAACCGACAGGGTCTTTAGGTATGGCCCTGGAAGGCTGGAACGCATCATCGGAAGGGGACTGGTATTGGGAATGACCCGAAAGGTGGAACTAGGGAGACATGCGGAGGCTAAATGGGGCATGGACCTCGCCGAATGTGTTGAGCGTATATTGAGGGACACCGTAAGTGGTGCGATGTTACACGCCAAATTCGCTGTGTGGTGGTTCTACACACTGGCAGGAGCATATCGATATTACCTTGAAAATATGGAACTGACGTTGAAATTAGCCCAACCCTGATCCCATCAGACCAGTCACTGTTGAGGAAATCGACAACCTTCTTCATGACATCGCTTCGCATTGCCACTTTAGCTCCCCTGCAGTGCGCAGCTCACCTCCCAGTTCTACTCCTCTAAGCAGAGAGAAGGCACTTGGAGATATCTATACGAGATTCTCACCTCGAGATGCCAAGTGGTTCACGCGGCTATTCTTGAAAAATTACCAGCCCGTCATTCTCGATCAGCAACTCGTATATCGCAACTACCATCCTCGATTGCCTTTAATACTAAAAGTACGGGATGACTTTGTGGATGCTGGTCGCATATTGGCGAGCCACAAACGCGAACGAACTGTTACTGGGAAGGAAGAGTTTGCCAAACACCTGAAACCTAAGTTGGGTGTCAAAGTTGGCCGCCAACCATGGATTAAGGGAAGAAGTATCAAGCAGTGCCTGCAAATGGGCTACGGTCGGATGAGCTGCGAGGAGAAGTATGATGGCGAATACTGTCAGATCCACATCAACCTCACCAAGGGCTACGACTGTATACAGATATTCTCCAAAAGTGGAAAAGACAGCACACAAGACCGGAGAGCTCTACACGAGTGAGTACCATTTTCGCAGTTGAAGAGAACACTACTGATCTTAATCAGGTCTATTCGGAAATCACTTCACCTAAACAAGCCGTCGTGCCCTTTCAAGAAAAGTTGTATCTTGGAAGGAGAGCTACTGGTATATAGCGACAAGGTTTGTCCACAATACGTGGAAAAGGGTGTTCCGCGACTAACCCACTCGTTTAGGAAGAAAAGATACTGGACTTTTACAAAATCCGAAAGCACGTCTCCAGGTCAGGCGCGTTCCTTAGTACGGAACAGGACTCACAGTGAGTCTCCAACTACATACACCCCTTCAGATAATTATTGCTGACTTGACGTAGACGAAACCCTTGTGAACATCTGATGATTGTCTACTATGACATTCTCATGGTTGATGACGAGTCGCTCTTGGCTGTCAAACATTCGGAGAGGCATCAACGTCTGCGCGAAATAGTGACAGAGATTAAAGGACGCTCAATGTTGGTCACGCGGCAAATCATTGATTGTAATCAACCATCTACAGAATCAGATCTACGCCGTGCGTTTGCAACGTGCATCACCAACCGTGGAGAAGGTCTGGTACTCAAACCCGACACCACATACTTCAACTTCGGTATGTCATGGGGAAACTCTGGCAGCATTGCGATCAAGCTCAAAAAGGAGTACATCCGACAGTTTGGGGATGTCGGCGACTTTGCTGTCGTTGGGGCTCGCTATGATCCGACAAAAGCTAAGTCGTACGGCGTTCCAAACATCAAGTGGACGCACTTTTACATTGCGTGTCTGGGCAACAAGGAAGAAGTGGTGCGCTTCGGAGAAGTGCCGAGGTTTGTTGTCACCAATGTGGTCGAACTTAACGAAACACAAATGCGTGCGTTTATGACGGCCATCCAACCGGTCGCCGTGGAACCGAAAGACAATAAGGCATTTTCGTTGAGGATCGAGGAAGGGGTCGACGGCAGAAAAACACCGACAACAATCTTTACTGTGCCCCCGGTCTTCGACATCAGGTGTTTCTCTTTCGATAGACCGGGCAATACCGGGTTCTGGACTCCGAGATTCCCAATGGTGAACAAGATACATTGTGACAGAACTTATTTTGACGTTCTCTCCTTCTCCGAGTTGCAAGAAATGGCAATTCAAGGGACAACAAGGCCTGAGGAGAAAGAAAGCCAGGAGTTGTTGGAGTGGATAGGACGTCTGGAACAGGCTAATCCCAAGACAAGAGGCGTCGAAATCCAAAGCCAAACCACCGTCTTGACAAGCCAAGCGCCGTCGACACTTAACAGATCGTCATGCCCGGACCCTCCACCACCTTCGTCTCCGTCCTCCTCCCTCAGATGTCGCTCAGTTGGCAGGGACTCTTTCACATCCTCGACTTCGGTGGCCATCGCTATCAGATCACCAACAAAGCCCAAAGACCGACCTCGTCTTCTGCCCACAGTGGTTGAATCTCCGCAGAGCTCAACTGTCGAACTTCAAACGATGRCTAGAGGGGAAAAGCGACCTCACAGTTCCTCCACCAACCTAGAAGATGACTGTAGCAAGCTGAGAAAACACAACGGCGCAGAAGGCCAGAATGACGTTTCCGCATCCCGCAGGGAGAGCAGAGCCTCATCAGTTGTTCAACGAGAGCCTCTCACGGCCGTCAAGACTACCTCACCACGACGCAATGCCAATCCTCGCTCGGCCGCTCCTCCTCGACTCATGGGCGCAAACTCCATGTACCAGCCCACTACCCTGGATATGGGGCATCGCCGAAGCACGTCTACCAGGGGACGGGTTTCTCTTCCCCACTCGATGTCACTGGGCACTGGTACTAGTGACTTCACCTTCACTGTGCCCCCATCCACAGCCCAACCTCTCATCGGCTCTTCCCCCACCGCAATTGGATCACTGGCAGGAATTTGCAAGTGCCGCTACCTCGGCGATTCGTGCACGATCGCCAACATCTCCTTCATGCTCTCCCCCTGCATTGCCGGCTACCTCTGGGTAACAGAGGACCTACTCGGTTGTCACGGGATAACCGAGTTCGCGCGCGATCCTAAAGAGTGGGCAGCAGAGCATTCATCCACTTCCCCCACCGGCACGCCCACAACAATGGCAACAACTACCACGGAAACCATGGTACTCACCAGCTCAGCACCAGCACCAACACCCACCCCATCTTGCACCCCCGGTGAAACCAAGCGGAAGAAAAAGATCATCCTCGTCGACCCCAAAAGAAAAGAAGCCAACAAGGCGTTCCTCCAGAGCGTCAGGGATGCGCGCCTACGACATCGGAATGGCGAGCCGAGACATATCTCGGTGTATGATTGGAGGGTTTTAGAGGAGTTGAAGGAGGAGGAAGAGAGGTGCAGGAAGAGTGGGGAGTGGAATAGGATTAAGTTTGATATTAGGAGGAGCGGAAGTATTTGGAGGAAGTATTGGGTTGGGTTGACTTGATTTTTAATGATGGGGGGAGGGGCATTGCGTTGGAGATACCCGGGGGTGGATTGGTGTTTTATTTGGTTCGTTGGGTTGAGTAAGGGGGGTGGATCATATCATTTCTGGGAGGGGAGATGAAGGTCATATTCATATCTGGTGAGGAGTTTGATATATGCATTCTTTCCATTCCGTGGAGTTTCTGATACGCATTCTCTCGGGTTGGACTTTCATGACAACAGCTTCCGTAGTTTCTGGTCATTGAGAAGTTTAGTGTGTTCTATCCTCATCTATACCATACTACCCCAAACCATTACTCCTTCTTCTCATCCTCATACAACTTCAAATAGCTCGCCTGCAGCCTAAAAAATCACACACCAAAACCCGTTAGCAAGTATCACACATCCACACCAAAACAGAAAGTGGCAGACAAAAAAAATAACATACCTCATATTCAAATGCTCATCAGCAGTCAACATCTTCCYCTCCCCATTAGTCTCATTCCCCTTCTGCTCCTCCCCAAACCTCCTCACCCTCTCACTAGGCACCGGCTCCAACTTCATAGTCCCCACCGGATGACAAAAATAAGCAATACTATACCTTTCCCCTTCACCACTTTCCCCCTCCACCAAACTGTTCCCCTTCCCTTCTTGCCCTTCCTGCCCCGACCCGTTCGCTTGCGCTCCTGGGAACACAACCCGATGAACCGTACTCCTCAACAACCCATTAGTCCAATAACTCAACAAATCCCCAATATTCACCAATATAGGCGGTTGCGGATCATTTTCCGTTCCCGGCGGACAAACCGGCACCGGAACCCAAGCCCCTTCTCTAGTCTGAATCTCCAACCCTGCCTGGCCTTTAAGTCGAAAGAGCAAAGTCAAACTCCCGTAATCTGAATGCGCTCCAGCGCGCACGTCTCCATCCCCCTTTTCTTCTGCAGCTATAGAAGCCTGGGCAGGGTAATAGAGTAATCGGAGGATGGTACCAGATGCACCGTTCTCGCGCAAGTGAGCAGAGGTGAAGAAATCGGGAGGGGAGACGGAGAGACCCTGGCCTAAAAGGGTGTTGAGGCGGAGGGAGAGATGGTGGCATAGGGYGTGGAAGTGGGAGATGAAGGGGGATGAGGAGGAGATGGTTGGGGGGATGGGTTGTTGGAGTTGCCCGGGCCCCTGGGTGGAGGGGGAGGGAAGGGAGGGTTCGCCGAAGTTGAAGGCTCTGTTTTTGGTTTTTGTTAGAGAGAAAGGGGAGAAAGAGGGGGGAGGGGTTAGGGGGGCCTTACTCTTTGAAGTCACCGACCTGGAGGAGAGAGAGGGTTAGTGAGTGGGATTGCGGCGGATGGGTGAGTGGTGACTTACACGCTGGTTCTTCGGGTCGAGGGTTTCGTAGTGCATGGCTGACCACTGGAGATCATGATATGGTCAGAAACTGTCTTTATCGTCCAATATGGTTGTAGAGACAAGATATCTCATATGAACTGGTCTTCGTACACCCCGATTGTTCTTTTGGATGGTGCATGCTTGCTTCTCCTCCAGGGGCGTCTCCTTGAACAGCTTCCTGGCCTAGTTGGAGTTGTTTCATCATTAGTATGTCTTCTCGAAAGAACGGATAGGAATAATAATGGAATACCAATTCGAATGCAGCATCGACGTCTTCAACGGGGATGTCTTTGCCCGTGTTCTTTATATAGATGAAGCCATGTTCGATAGCGGCCTCGACCAGCTCCTTGGCCACTTGGGCTTGGTCTTGGTTGTCATCGGATATGTCGATGACGGGAATCTTTGCAACGCTGGTCATGATCGGGACTCAAGAGTTTGAGGAATATGTTTTGGGAGAATGTGAGTGTTGAGAGGAAGGAAAGTCTATTGTGCTGTGTTATAGGAACCCCTCTTGGTGCTACAGCTACAAGTACAGCTACGGCAATACAAGTACAGCTACCCAATCCAGCCCCAGTTAAAGCATGCCCCTCCCTAGGTCATCTTGTGCTGATAAGAACATACGATTGATGATGATCGTGAAGATAGTGGTTGTACAAAGGCAATGAATTATTTATCCATAAATCTCGGTTTTGCGAGAGAATCCGATTCCGTTTCGATGCAGTAGGTTGGAAACACATGAACCAACCGAGCATGTTGCTCCGGAAGAAGTGCAAGTGCACACCAACCGGCAGCATCACGGGCATGCGCCCACAATCAGGTGTCAATCCTTAAACCCATAGTCATTGGGAACGCTCAGACCACTATACGGGTGGGTCCCAAGGGCTTGGCGACACGACAGATAACCGCGTTTGGTGGTCACCTTTTGATGTGGATGCCAAGGGTCCAGGGTCGAAACGTCACTGACCGCGATGGGCGATGGGCAACGGGCAAACGGGCGAACGCTCACCCACTGCATCCACACGGCTCGATCGCCAGAAGCAGGCATCGACACCTGCGACACTCGGCGACACCCATTTTTTGCCGGCCAAAACAGGACGCGACGATGCACACACACGGGGCTTCCGAGCGCCATGGCCGCACAATTTGACGATGATGGTCAGAAATTGCGAGAATTAGGGGCACGCCCCCCAAGGCATTCACTCATCCAGTGATGAAGCTGGAGATTGGAAAAGTGTCAACAGATGGAAAGCACGGTCGGCCCAGGTATTCCATCCCGTCAGGTATCCCGTTGTCAGGTCACGGTCACGGCCACCACGGCACAAACCTGGAAGGGGAAGCTGCTAGCATCATGTCGGTTGAAATGTATTTTCTTTCTCCGTGTTCCTTCCTCGTTCTCGCCAACTTCTACTGCTTGTGCCTCCCATTCACTCAGCTATGCCAATCCCTTCATCCTTTCCGTCTCCTCCCACCACCACTCCCACCACTCCTCCCTCGCAGACCTCGCAATTTCTTCGGCTGCCCCCAAAGTCATGATTTGTTTGCATCGCCATCTCCTTCACCACCTGCCTCTGTGAATCAACGCACGCTTCGGCCATTTCTGTGCGATCGGCAATCGGCGTCATCAGCATAGTCGACACTCTAGACAAACAATCGCGAGATTCATTCATCCCTTCCTTCCTATCGCGCATCAATCCAGCTGGTTGCTGCCGTTTCCTGCGATCTCCCTGCGCGCGCGCGCCCAGTCTGCGGTCGGACTCTGCAGCCCCATCAGGAAACCACAAACGGTCCATCACCAACCAAAAACTGCGTGTCCTGCGACTTCTCCCGGGCGCTTGCTGTCTAGCCCCTTCGTCATACCCGCCGTACTTCCGCATTCGTCAGCAGGGTCAGACCGAATAGCTCCGACGGGCAAACCGATTTTCGATTACAGCAACCTGCGACCCGAGAGCCACACGCGCTCTCCCACTCAAATAAAAAGCCATGGCCGCCTCACCCAGCTCTCGTGCTGCCTCTCCTGCACTGTCAGATGTCGACATTCCCAGTTCCCCCGCCCACCAACCTGGGAAGTCTTCGCACACTGCCGCCAGCGTAACTGAGGACAACGACGCTACCATGGCTGCCACCCCCGAGCCAGGCGAGTCTAGGCTGCCTCGTGGGAAGAGAGGCCGTGGCCGAGATGATGGATCAGGGACCAACGTTATTGGAAAGATCAGGCATCTGAAAAAGGAGGACGGAGAACCGCTCTGGCGAAAAGACATCCAGTACGACTTCCTCAAGGCCGTGTTCGACAATGAGCAAAAGGTTTTCACCAACAGCTACGAACCCGACAAGATTGGCAAGCAGTGCTTTGCCGATCTCTACATCGACACAATGTCCAGGAGTAGCAAGACATCAAAAGTCCTTCGCGACAAGCTGCTTAGTGATCGTGATGCCGCGAAAGGAATGGCCATGGTCTGCCTCCTCGTCAACATTGGTCGTATGAACACGACACTCAACTGTAAGTTTTCACGAGGGACCCCCGCCTTGCTCTTCTTTGTTACTAACAATATCCTCCGCAGTCTTTCCCGAAATGCGTGCACAACTCCGTACATACCATGCCATCCCTTCGCTCCAGGCCCAGCAAGACCCCCACGCGTACAAGCAACTACAAGACGCTCCCCGTCTAAAATCTATCCTCAAAGGGGGCGCGGAAGATAGGGATGAACCTAACTCTATCGACGCAATCAAGGCACGCGCCACTCACGTACCTAGGACAAACCCCGTCAATCTCTTGTTCGTCATCTGTCAACAGGCTAGCAAGATCGCCGAGCTGCATTTCCCCCCTGGCCGAGAATTCCATGACTTGATCATGAAGACCAACTATTCCAGCACCAGCCGCGCTCGTGCCTTTCTATGGCTCATGTGGTTCTACCTCGAATCCGACTTCACTGAGGAGGGCTGCGATGAGAATCCCTTCGGAGCAGGTGTCGACTATGGTCTTGACGTTGCAAACCAGGGCGTGCCGCACTTGGTAGAGATGACGAAAGAGGAAGAGGAAGCCGAAAATAAGGATCCCGACGAAGAAATCAAGTTCGGCTTGGACAAGCAAAAAATGCGAGCCAAGATCATTGAGGCAGATCAGCAGTTCATGGTCGAGAGCCAAACTAGAAAAGGGGGAAGAGGCCGTGGCTTCCCTGCTGGTGATGAGATTGGTCCTACAACTGGCATCCTTCCCCGAATCAGGCCTTCCAAGGTTGATAGCGATCTGGACAGCATCAGATCCACTCCGCCGCCTAGGGCTTTGGTCGGTAGGCATCCTGCCGCTTTTCCACAAACTACTAACCGTAGGGGTGGCAACTCCCTAAAGTATCAGATCTTCGAAGGCTCGTCACCCGCTGGTGGGCAGATGCTCGAAGGTGTTGTGCACCGGAAGCCTCGTCCACCGACCGCCCATCAGCTTGCCGTCGAGCGTAATAGGTCCCAACGGGTTGAATGGATTCTCGATCGAGGACTTAGGCGAAGCCACCATCGCAGCCGTAAGCAGCGTCGCGTCGATGGCTCCATTATTCGTGTGGTCAACAGGCTCGACAAAGCCAAGGAATGGGCTGATTTCAGCGATAGCGAGGATGAGGAGACCGTTAACTACAACAAGCAGGCTCTCCTCGCAGGGGCTGTGAACTACACCGGATTCGGGGAGAATTACCCCTTCCGCGAGAAAGGCTTCGTTGGCCTTTGCCAGCTTAAAGACGAGGAAGATGACTTTGGAGAGGAGTTCGCCTCGTACTCGGCCTCATTGAGGCGCGCCCAGCGCCGACTGAGTCGGTGGGAGGAGTCCAATGATCCGGACCTCGGCGTTGTCAGGCCGATCAAGCGGCCAAAGCTCACCAACGGAGATGCCAACGGCGATGGTGAAGGCCACGGTGACGAAGACGATGGGGAGGGCTCACCGTCTAAGCACGATATCGACCCGGCGGAAACTGAGGATGAAGCCGAGATTATGGAGCGTAATGCCCATCGCCGTGCTTACGTGCCCGCCAACAAGCCGGTAATTCTTCGCACCGGCAAGTCAAACGGCATCCAGAGACAGGATACCGCCGATACCAATGATGCTGATACGCCCATGGACGATGTCGATGATTTGGATGACGACGACAAGGCGCTACTTGGCCTAGGCGACGGTGAAGGCGAAGGTGATGACGTCGAGGATGACGCCGACGGTAATGACGATGGTGAACGGGACGCCGAGGACCAGGAAGATTTGGATGATCTTGATAAGACATTGTTAGGCATGGACGGTGACTCAGAGTCAGAGTAGAGTCAGACTCGGGAGATCACCGATAACGATGCTGCCGACCAAACTTCAGATGCCTTTCTACACGGTCGAAACAATGATGACCGGCGCAGGCAGAGACGTCACATCTACAAGTTTGATTGTCCGGTCTGTCCACAAACTGGCTATACATACTCGCTTTTGAGGCGACATCTGTCCGGGGCACATCCGGATTTCGCCCAGAAAAAATGCTACCAAGTATGGCCTTGTTCTGTGTTCGAACTGCAAAAAGCCATTCGCGTATCAGTCAGACTTGCGCCATCATGGAACACGATGCCATAGAAAGACGACGGGGACATGGGCAGAAGCATCCGGGACAGGGGTCCCAGCTGCTCTTGACTTGGCGAAAGAATACTCCCACAAGGAATGAAGAGCGATACATTCTACTAGGCATACCTACACATGGCAAAAGGGATACATATGGCTCGCATTGGTTCTTGTTTTTCTTTGTTCAACAACCACTACTACTACTATTGAACAAGTAGGTTGGTTTTTACGGTTGCATAAATTTCTAGGAAGCGTCTTTTCTGGGCAACAATGGCTTGTTTAAAAGGGATGATGGACGGAGGGTTAGGTGTCATATGTTTAGACTAGAAGGGGAACAATCAAGCAATCAATCACAGATATCAAAAGATGAAGTTTGCTCATTGCTCAGTGGAAGTCACCTAGATGGTCTTCAAAGACTGGATAGATAGTTAAGAAAGGAAGTCAAGGACATGAAGCTAGATTGGACGTTAACGAGTGGAAGCCACCTCCCTAGATGGCCCAAGTCTTGATAGACATTTGAAAAAGGTATTACATAGAAATAAACCAGTATTTTCAACACTAAAACTGGCCGTCACAGTCCGCGATAACAACCCTTTCGGTTCCCTCAACATCTCCGTTTCTTTCACACATTTCCAGATTTAGCCCAGCCCAGCCCAGCCCATAAAGTCCAGTTCAGTCCAAACACTCACTCACTCACTCAACCAAGACTTCTCACAAACCCCCAAAACTAGACCATTACGCACGGTAAACAAACAACACATTAGCTCTTCCCGGTTCCCACTTGACATTTTCTGCACATGAGTGAGTCGGTCAGTCAGTCAAATCTCGGATGATTTAGTTCCCTCCCTCGTGTGGAATTTCTACTACTTCTTTTTGTGTAATAAATGGGATCCCTCTATGTAGTTCTATGTTCCCAACTCCAAAACTGTAAGGCTGTTTTTTTTTTAATCCGTTGTGGGAGATTACCGCAAACTTTGAAAAGAATTGGATTGGATAGGGAGTGGAAGAGACATAGGTTACAAGGAGAATATGGTTGATCACTATCTAGAGGTATGGGTAGGATATCAAAACACAATCGAATAACAACATCGAACGAAGGAAGAGAATGGTGGATGGAATGATGATAGAAGTCTATTGCTTGTGTATAATTCCCGCCTGTGGTCACTTGGTAGGTACCTATTTTGTCTAACTCCTCTCCTTTTCATAACCTGTCATCAGGTCTCGGTCCGGCTGTGTCTGTTTTCTCTACCATAGCATCCGCCGATATCATATCATAAAATACCATAACACTCATTAATCCGAATAAGGATATATCCGACAACTCCCCACTATTTGTATCATCATCATCACAACCTAACCAGATGCGTGCGTGTGTATCTGATCAACGAACGAGAAAGAGTAATAAAAATGAGGAAAGACCCAATATCAAAGCTTGTTCTGACATCATAAAAATCCTTTTTCGTCCAATTTCCATTTCCGTTCCTCCTGTGGTATCAAAGTACTAAGCGACAACCGCAATAACGCCTCTCGCAGTAGTGTGCGTATGAATAGATAACGCTAGATAATAACAATGACAGATGCCAACAATCCCATGATTTCCATTCTTCACCCTTCACATAACCATGCTTAACGTCCTTGACTTCTCTCCAAAAACAATACATGCATCTTCTTGTAACCCGGAAATCCATCGCTAAGAAGCACCGCTTGCCGGAGTCGGCATTGGAGGAGTTGGTGGTGGCGGGGGAGGCGCTTCCGCCGGAGGTGGGGGAGGTGGTGGAGGTGGAGCTTCTTCAGCAGGCGGCGGAGGCGGCGGAGGCGGAGGAGCTTGGGTAGGCGGCGGAGGAGGTGGAGGAGGTGGAGGAGCTTGGATAGGTGGCGGAGGAGGCGCCGCAGAGGTAGTATTCGGTGTAGCCGGGGTCGAAGCCTGTGCTGGTGGTCTCTGCTGCTGTGCCAGAGCCTGACCCACTACTTGGTGTTGAGAAACGGGAGCGGGATTCGTAGCCGAAGACAATGCAGCAGGTGCAGCCGAAATAGGAGTAGGAGCTGGGGCCGGAGCTGCTCTGGCTGGGACCGGAGTGGAACTAACCGGAGCCGGAGCAACGGGCTGAGCGGCAGGAGGAGCTGGGGGTCTGGGCACGGAAACAGCTGGAGAAGCTGGGGCTGGTTGAGTAGTGGGGGCAGGAGTTGAAGTACTCGGCCGGGGAACCGACTGGGGGACCGACCGAGCAACCGCCTGAGGAACCGCCTGGGGGACCGACTGAGGAACTTGCTGAGGAACTGAGTAAGGAGCCTGGTGAGGAGCTACCTGTGCAACTGGCTGTGTAACAGCAGGTGCTGAAGCAACTTGAGCCGCACCCACAGCCGCCGCCGGAGCAGCTGGAGTAGGAGTGGAGCTAACCGGCCGAGGAACCGACTGTGCGACTGGATGAGCAGCAGTGGAAGCCTGACTAGAAGTCATAGGTTGTGCAACCGGCTGGACAGGGGAATGGGCAACCGGCCGGGCGACCGGCTGAGCAACCGACTGAGCAATCGAATGCGCAGCTGGAGCTGAAGTGATCGGAGCCCGGGCAGCAGCAGGTTGTTGGGCAGCTGCGTGAGTGGCAGGAGCCGAAGCAGCAGGCGCCAAAGACGGAGTCGAAGCAGCCTGAGTAGCCGGAGTAGAACCAGAGATAGCTGGAGCTGGACCGACTGGCTGAGAAAGTGGCTGAGCTGCTTGAGAGGCTACACCTGTCGGCGGTGTGGGTACCGATGCCGGCGCAGGCATTGGCGGCTGACCGATGAATGGAGCAGACACTGATGCAGCAGCCGGCAAAGGAGCTCGAGGGATAGCTGCTGCTGGAGTTGTCGATGTGGCGTGGTTGGGCGGGCTATATCTAGGAGCGGAAGATGGCGGCAAAGGAGTCGCCGTAAGGCCAGATACAGTTGATGAGACGGCCCCAGAAGCAGTTGTCGGAAGTGCTGATGGCATACTCTTATGACTGGAAGCCGCAGGCGATGATGCTGGAGGATTATAGACCCCAGATGCAGGCCTTGGGGTTGAGGCAGGGGCAATCGCAGGACCTCCCGTTTGACCAGTTGTCAGAGACGATGGTCTTGGTGAAGGTACAGCATGAGGGACAGCCGATGTCATAGCCCCCTGTCCAGAGGTGGATGCTGGCATTGTGGAAGCATTGGCAGGTCTAGCATACCCGGCGGTCGCTCCCGAGGAAGCTGTGGGAGGCGCTGTCAAGCCCGGAGGGCCGGTTGGCACGTAGGACATTTGACGAACCGTGGAAGACACCGGCGGGACAGA
Organism: Neurospora terricola FGSC 1889; assembly: GCA_009805285.1. Lineage (NCBI taxonomy): Eukaryota > Fungi > Ascomycota > Sordariomycetes > Sordariales > Sordariaceae > Neurospora > Neurospora terricola. The sequence goes on along the minus strand of RANZ01000495.1, from coordinate 6,148 downwards.
CGTCGGCGCGGTAAATGGAGCAGCCGGGGCCGCAGTGGAAGGAGGAGCTCTGGAGATGGATGCATTCCCTGGCCCCGCTGGTGCCCCGGAATAAGTCTGTTGGCCCATCGAACCTGTTGGGACAGAGACAGCCAGATTGCTCCGTGGCATGGTAGTTGGAGCTGCAGTACTGACACCATGAGTGACAGGCGGGCTTCTAGAAACAGGGGCAGTGACTCCCGTAGCAGCCCCCGCGTGAACACCCATATGGGACCCCGGCTGTACAGGCCCTGGGACAGCGGCGGTCACAGGTCGAGCTCCCATTGCGGCATTCGTGTGGTTAACCGTCGACGGTGCGATAGGGTGCCCGGAGGTGGGTGGAGCTCTAGGAAGCAATGGGGCCGGAGCGGGAGCGGGGGCTGCGGGCGTGATAGTTCTAGGCACTGCCGAAGGAATGCCGCCCGGCGGATTGACTCGCTGGGTCGCGCTCGGTGTAGCGACTCTTTGAGCCGCGCCAGGAGCTGTCGCAGGGGGCATCGTATGATGGTTTGCGGGTGGTGCGCCTGACGTCGCTGTCGCATGAACTGGTGCTGGTGGTGTTGCGGCTACCTGTTTCCGTTGCCATTCTGCCACTTTCATTTTGATAGCAGGAATCAAAACCTTTTCAGCGTTATTGAACTCCCGCATCTCAGACTCCGTTCCTCGCGTAATGGTCTTGTCAGCCAAGCCAAGAACCTGATCAATAGCTGATAGAACCAAGCACTCGGCCTTCTGTGAGTCCAGTTTAGCCTCCAAAGTGCTCACCATGGTGGCCTTAAAGGTGAGTAGAGTCTGCAGCAGATCTGGATCAAGCGATTTGTGGCTGGTGCCTTGAATTCGCTCCTCAAAGACACGGAGCACAACCAACTCTAGTGATTCCTCATCAGGTATCATGCTTTTTGTGGTTAACTTCAAGCCACGGTTGATCACAGACATGGCGAGGATCTGCGGAAACTTTGACGTTTTCTGGATGTATTCCAGTTTTTCAACCGTTACCTTGAAGCTCTCAAGCCATGAGATGAGCTCTGGCGCGATAACTGGACTGAGCTGCACTGGTGACGTGGTATTCGTTGTTGGTGTAGCTTGCTGAGCCGGCCTAGCCCCGCCGGCAACCGGTACTCCAGTATGTGCAGTAGTGGGTGGTGGATTGACCCGTGGAACACCGTTTACTTGACTTGGCCCACTGACTGGGAGAGAATGCTGTCTTGCCATGCTGTGGGGAGTGGCACCAGACTGTGCCGCAACAGTAGGCATGGGAGGCCTTGGTACGTATGGCGACGAATATGTCGCGGCCGGTGTACCTGACATCTGGCGTGCTGCGGTCGGCGGCGTACCATACACTTGGGCCTGTGCTGGTGGACTTGTTTGAGCAGCAGCTTGGTAGGCTGGCCGGGGAGGCTGCTGAGGTGGAACGCCGGGCTGGGGAGTTTGAAGATGCTGAGGCGGGTGTTGGCTGACTCCTGGCTGTCCGGTAGTGACATAGCTAGGTCGTTGGCCCATAGTCCCTGGATGATAGCTTTGTTGGACCCCATGCTCTCCGTGGTACATGCCAGGATGAGGAGGCATGGGTTGCGGTGCATAATGCTGGCCGAAGTTATGTAAGGAGGAGGCGTGGTCAGGGGAGGGTGCCTTGCGCTTCTTTCCAGCATCAATATCGATTCCGGGGACGCGGCTCCAGAGATGAGTCTCCTCGTTCTTTTTGAACGCATCGTTCCCAATGAGATTGTGCCGGACACTACTTTCCCACCCTTTGGTATCCACGTTGAAGTAGTAGAACGGATATTTCAACTGAATTCGTTTGTAGATTTGCTTGAGTGTGAGCCCGTCCGGTGCGGCAGACAGAACTTCGTCGATCAGGACGCCGTAGTTCTTGTTTGGCTTCTGCAGCTGTTCCTCGGTATAATCCTCCCTGCGCAGCTCGAGCGGAGGCGTCTTGGGTTTCTCGCGCCGCTTCTCCTTGATGGTCTTTTCGGCGTCAGAGGCATCGCCCTCTTCTCCATTCTTCTTGCGTGGTTTGTACTTGCGCTTCTCGGGTCTATCCGGGGCATCCTCAGGAAGAGGGTGCTTCCTCGGTCGACCGACCTTGCGCTTGACCGGCGGCTCGCCAAGCGGCTGAGGCGGTTGGTTCTTTTTGGCAAGCTCCATGGCCTGCTTTTTCCGAAGTCTCTCTTCCCTCTTGGACATGATGCCGTTCTTGGGCGGTCTTCCGGGACCTCGTTTCTTGGGAGGTTCCATAAGTGGTACGCTGGACATGTCGGGGAATTCTGGCCTCGGCTCAGGTTTCACAGACTGAGACTGAGACCGGGCTTCATCCTCGTCATCTTCTTCGACCTCTTCCTTCTCAACCGTTTCCATGACATGATCCGGCGCGTCGGGCAGGAGGATATCTTCGTCCGGAGGTTCTGATAGCTCACTTTGGCTGTCGTCTCGGTCAGGATCAACGGACATCGGCACTTCATTATCTTCAGGACTGGTGCTACGCCTGTCGACGTCGTGAATACTCTCAAAATCGAAGCTCATCTCCTTTCCGCCTTCTGAGTACCTCCTCGCAGGTGTCTCCTCTGGTTCATACTCTTCGGCACCAGTCTTGCCTTCGGCTACACCGTTGATGATGAAGACAAACTCGACATCCTTGACTTGAAGGCGGTCTCCGCTTTTGAGAACCACCTTGTCGTGGCTGTAGTGGACGTCTTCACAGAAGAAGCCATTTTTGTGCAGAGGGATGGCTTCAAAGACGCCAGCCTGGGAGTTAAACTGAATCTTCAAGTGTTCTCTGGAGATAGCCTTTGTCTTGGCAGCAATGTTGGGACCTGGGGAATGAATACCCAGGAAAGGTGTGTGGTGTGGAGAGGGTCGGAGAGCGCTGAGATTAACAGCTGCAGCTCCTGGGGTATGCGAGACGTATTGTCTGTTGGACACAGGACCCTTTCCATCATCGACGGTCTGATCAGCAGGCATCGAGCTGCTCTCGGCTTCACCAAACGAATCCACAGGTATAGAAACACCGCCGTTCATCTTCCGCTTCTTCGGGGCCCGGTTATCTGACGGGCGTCCCTCCTCATCTTCCTCGTCATCCGACTCGGGACCCAACATGCCGCCCTCCTCACTGATATATGACTTTGCGAATCGGCGAGAGTCCGCAGAAGGGAGAGCAGGTGGGGTCAAGCCCTGAGCCTCGTACTCGTCTTTCAGTCGCTGGTATTGCTCGGCGCGACGCTCCTCTCTCTTTGCTATCCTCCAGGCACGTTGGTCACGACCGATGATGAGGGCATAGGTCGTCATTTGGAAGACACCGTCGGCGAATTCTAGTCTGGCAAAGGACTCGAGCGAAGCGTCGGCTGCTGCGGCGGCGGCGGGTGGCTGGATTACCCCCTGGGCTGTTATATGTGGCAGATGAGTGGCATTGGCTTGATCGAGCTGCATCTGGGCCAGCGAGACCTGCGAAGGACGGACGGTATTTGGCGGGAGGGGAGGTATTTGCTGTAGCTGTTGTTGCTGGTTGGTTGCGGAGAGCGACTGGAGGAAGCTCATGAGAATATGGCCGCTCTGGGACTGGAGGAGATCCATGGTGGAAGAGGGGAAGTCCATGCTGCCCATGCCATCGACCGCTGGGGGGGCGTGAGGGTTGAAGGGAGCTATTGGAGTTCCGTCCATTGCGAGACCTGAGAAGTGTGAGGTTGAATTTGTAGAGTTTCCTGCTACGGTTGCTGCTCCTCCTACTGCTGCACCTGCAGTTGCCCCGATGCCCGTGGCCTGCGGGGTGTCCCTGCCACCTTTGAGGTCTGTGTTCAATCGACTCGTTGTGTTGGAGTGCGCATTGTCGTTCGTCTTGGGCTGGTCGGCGGCATTATTCGTCTCGAGTTCGCTTTCAAGGGGTTGTACGGAAGGTTCGCGAGTACGAGGGTCGGGGACTGGATCGGTTAGAGGAGAAATGGCAGGTCGCGGGGGCGAGTTGAGGGTAAAGCCGATGCCGTTTTCGAGGGCAATGGAATCGAGCTTGTGAGCAGGAGCATCGAGGACCTGTGACTGTGGTTGTAGTAATGACGACTGCTGCGATTGTGGCTGGGACGGGGTATCTGGCGGAGGGGGTGCCGGCTGGGGCTCTGCCTGTGGAGGAGGAGGAGGTGGTGGTGGTTGTTTCTGTTCTTGCTGCTGTTCCTGTTGCTGTTGTTGAATATGCGGTTGCGGTTGCGGTTGCGGTTGCGGTTGAGCGCTCTCGGCGCCTGAGGGTGCGGACGAAGTCATCGCTTGCTCCGAGATAACAAGCTCCTTCGCCTACAGCGCGAGGTGGTGGTGGTGGTGCCCAGGTCGAGGCCGGCTCCGAGGTGTGCCAGTTTGTCAATTCGCAATGCGATGGGCGACGGAGAGAGTTCAAAAGGCGCCAGGGCGGAAGATGGAATGACGGCAAAGATTGACCAGGACCTGACGACGGGACGGGGACTGGAGCCGGAGACGGGACCGCTGCTAGCACAGGTTGGACAACTGCAACTGCGACTGGACGGGAAAGGGTCCGCGTAATAGTCCTAATGCGCAATCCGCAATCCGTAGCGCGTCCCTCGCTCTCGCTCTCTCTTCCTCTACGTGACGAAAGATACAATCTTCCTTGTGATAGTCCAGCCTTGTATCGACTGCTCTCTGCCTTCCTGGTTTAGAGTGAGCAAAGTGGAACAAAAGAGTGTCAGTCAATGACAGACGAATCGGGTGTAAGGACAGTCCCGTACAAGTCCTTCCCCAGCGGATTCAGCAGGTGTTGAGGTGAGCCTGTCACGCTCGTCGCCGGCTGCCTACGATTGCGCTGCAATTGCCTGCTTTTGGTTGCGGAGTGGCCTGCGGTTGGCGTAACTTTCTGAAAAAGGCCGACTTTCCACCCTTGCTTGTTGCGGAGTCCAAACTTTTTTTGAAGTCGTACGGGAAGCAGGCAGGGCTCCTGATTGGCTGCTTAACCTCCGGGATCCCCGCACCGTTGCAGCGCCGGCCACCTGAGCTCCATCGTTCTTTTCATCATCCTCCGCTTTTAACGCAAACTCTCACTGACTCTTTCCTACTGTACGCTAGTCTCCCGCCTTCACCTTCCATTTCTCGGTCTTGGTCATTCACTCCTTCCGTTCCATAACTTTGAACCTCATGGTTGTCACCCGATTTCCTGCCCTCTCTCGCTCTTTCTCTTTTCAGATGAAGGGCTGTCTCCATGAACATTTATTATATGATGCTTCCTGCTCGGTCTCGGATTCGCGAGCATGATGGAATTTGCAGAGTGCATTCCCATGTACCGAGTGAGCCAGTTCCCTCCGGCCCCTCCCCGGACCCAAGGACCGGACCGTTTGATGGTCGGCCCATCGTCCGTGACTTCACCTTTCCGGGTCCGACACTCATCGAGAACCGACAACCACATCCGTCCTCTGTCTTTAGCTTTACGTCCACTTGTTCTTCATCTACAGCAGTATCTGAGCGGCTATCTTGCAGACCAACTACAACCAAGAAGGAGGCGAGTGCCTTGCATGGTGTTGTCAGCGCCACTGTTGCGCGTAAGTGAAGACGTGCTAGCTACACCGGCTTGAACCTGACGAAAGCTTGAGGGTTGCAACCATGGCTACCATCATCACCCAGTTCACCGTGCCACCCCCAACCCAGCCTCAACCAAGTGGGAAGCTGAGCCTGCATGGAAACCTGCGTTTGAAGACCCCCAACAAAATCCCCTTACTATCTCCTCGTCAGCTCATACAGCTTCTTACTCGGAGTTACTCCTTCACGTCGCAAATAATAGAGTCCCCCAAGTGGAAGTCTACCCATCCACACAATCTGTAGAGCCGCATAGCCCCTAGGTTGTATTTGCATGTTTAAGGAATGTCAACACCACAATGTCGACATCTGCGTATTAACTGCGCCGCTTGTTCAGCACTGGTGAGACTGATGTTGCAAGTGCAACTCCTGATACTTCGATATCTTCTATTTACGGGCCCGTGGGAAATCGAGAGAATAGTTTCATGTTTATATATATATATATATATATATATATATATATATATATATATATATATATATATATTTTTATATCACCAGGTTTTCTGTTCTCGACTATCTGTGTGACCATAGCGCTGTATTTTTATCCCTTTGTTCCCTCGATATGAGA
>RANZ01000494.1:0-26497 GCA_009805285.1 Neurospora terricola FGSC 1889 | reverse complement strand
TTTCTGGACCCCCTCCCCTAGGCCCTAGCCCCTAGTCCACATGTCGTCAATAGGTTCGGCGATGATAGGCGATGGGAGCTGAAGCGATGGGCACAGGGGAGWCTCCCCWGGAGTCGTTGACGGGTTTAGGACGAAGAGACGGAATCGACTGTCAACAGGTCAGAGGTCAAGCAAGAATGAACGCCGATTTACAAGTCATAAGAGAGGGATCTCCGACTCCGGAACCCGAAAGATGATTTGCTTTTCGTTCTTCCATTTCTTCTCTACTTCCCCCATCGTTCGCCTGTGGGTTGTCTGTCTGGTTGTCCCACCGTGACCATCGGAGTTTCCGGTGGACCACGTGTACATACGTCTTCCATGTGTACCTTGATGGATTCGGCGATGTCTCGTTTAGCCCGCCGGCCAGTTGGCCAGTCAGTAAACTGGACTGGATTGGTTAGCATGGTTGATTACAGACTGAGAAAGAAAACGGATACCAGAACGGCCCCCTAGGACTAGGGGCCTAGTCTATTTAGCAATGTCGCTCTCACACGTGCAGTCGCAACCCTTGATGCCAATGGCCTGTTCCGAGCGATCGATTGGAACATGTAAGACTGGTGTTCTTTGCTTGGTAGAGCAGCAGCCATCTCTTCAGTTTACGGAGGAAAAAAATCAACGGAGAGTTTGGCACAGTTGTTCTCGGTCTCCATTTCCTTGTGAAATCAGATGGAAAATGGGTAGAGACGAGCAGCATTGCATCTACCTAACAATGAAGCAAGATAGACGGTTGATGGGTTGGTGGATATTCCCCTGGCTGGATAATCATCTCCATCCCCATCTCATGAGCTTGTGACCATAATCCGTAGTCCGTAGCTAGCATGTCGACATGGATCAGCCGAGGCTTCCCTGTTCGCGTATGGAGTTCATGGACAACAACACCGGAGGAAGCACACTACGGGTTTCCGATAGTCGATACCCCCTCCATGGCACTGGGCCGGAACCAGCCCTAACAAAAAGCGGGAACGACGGAAGGAAGAACCATCCATCCCACCTTCTTCGTCCTGTGATATCTTCGTTCCTTTTGCCTTGTGATATTAGTCCGAATATGTAGGTAGGTACTTTGGTGTGCTGTGCTGTGTTTGTCCAATGCGGACTTTTAAGATGGTGGGAGGGTTGGTCATGTGTTTGTGTGATGGGATATAGGTCTTACAGATAGGTAAAGCCCAGTGATCATGTTCGCTTGCTTGTTGAAGTGATGAAGAACTCCTCCCTCATGGCTCACCAGTGTTGTTCAATGCTTGCCGACTTGACTTGCCTTGAGCCACCACAAAAATTCATCGACCAGACGTTTTAAAGATGCCGGAAAGCTGCTTTGAAATGCCGTGCTGACAGCTGTCAAGCAGAACAGATGGCTGAGACATGGCTTGATGGCTTGATGGCGGTTTCGACTGCCGTGACATGAATATTTGCGGCGTAGTTGAGGGGGCTCGCCTGCCAACGTCCACAATATTCACTGCAAGACCCCTCACAACGTCTGCCACTTTGTGAGGGCATCCCGCTGGTGTGGTTACACAAGGCGGCCGCCCAATCAATTCAGATGCCGAAAGAATTGGTTCGTACTGGTCTGCAGAGGCTCCGTCAAAAAGGAAGCTATTCGTAGACAGTGAAGATCTTAAAGGTGACCACCACCAACCAACACTGCTTCTGAGTGTCGTCGGTCATTGCCCGAAATCTGAGGAAGCAGTCCTGGAGGTCCCTGCCAAAATGAAAATCATTCAATAGCGATTGACACCGATTGACTGTCATGGGAATGGCATCAAGGAAGGCGTCAAAGAGGATACAAACAGCGGGAACCTTGTTGTCCAGGGCACAAGGGAAGGAAGAAGGCAGATGTGGTTATGCGGGGCATCCGCTTGGCGGACCTGGAAGTGTTGTTGAGTGGACTGCCAATTTCAAGGGTTATGGGGCTTGTCAGAACTCAATGACCAATCAGATGTCTTGGCTCCCGCATCCATCTCCGACCAATTTCGTCTTTCTTTTTTTCCTGACCTCACAGCAATTGGGGAGGGGAAGGCATTCACACATCACTGTACACTGCATTTGTTCACCTTGGCACCGTTTGCACCGTTCAACCGACTTTTATTGTCCTCCTCCAGGATTCGACTTGTGAGAGCTCATCTATCACAACATGTCGTCCAGTTGGCTTGTTGTTCGGATTCCCAAAGTCCCTAGAGACGTCAGGGCACTCCTCAGGTCTCACCTCCCAGGTCCCAAATCCCAAAGCCGGTCCAATGTCCGCAAATCCCAGACGCCATGTCCCAGGCACAGGAACCACAGGAACCAACTCCAGGGGCCAGCGAGGTTTCACTCCCCACGTTTCTGCCACGGGCCGCCAGTGTCCACCACCTTTGAATTTGAGGTTCCTCACAGGCTGTACCCAGGCTGTACTAGCCTGTTCCCAGTAGCTTAAAGACTGGGAGGGCGCTGTTCCGACGGTTTGGATAGCCAGTGGCTGTTAACCTCTCCCACACTCGGCTCGAGCAACGCCAACGCCATCCTTCCTGACCTTGGCTTCCCTCTCGGCTATGTTTCCAGAGTTCGTACTACGAGTCCCTGGATGAGATACTACATCACCTCGGCCCATGGCAGCAACTCTGTATATCCTCTCCGGAGTCCGGTCCTATGGATAGGAATGTGGATGGATATGGAGATGGATACGCCAGAAGATGGCGAATGGAGACTTACAAGACCGGAGAATGGATCTGATGGAGCCGCCCGCTTGTATGCGCTCCCCCGTTGGTAATAAGTCAAAGGGATGGTTTGCTCACATGGTGGGCATGGCCTTGTCGTGTCGTGCATGACCGCCATCCATCGATCGATGCAGCTTTGCAATCTTTGGGAATTCTGGGTCCTCCACAGACCACAACCCATGCTCCTCCCACCTCCTCCTCCATGGATAACAGACCATGGACCATGGCTCCTCATGGACTCCTCACTCCTCCGGACTCCTCCCGGAGCGACTCCTCTCCTCTCCGCTAGCTAGCCTCTAGCCATGTAGAAGCCCGTCTCTACACTATAGCCTGGGTCTGCCCTGTTTACTGCCGTTTGATCCTATTCGCCTTTGCCTTCATCATAACAAGAACTGGAGCTTGCGCTGTCGTGCAACTTATACCCGCAGTCTCGCCGGCAAACTTCACTGGTTCTTCTTCTCTTCCCTCCCGGATACGCATATTGAGGCCGGATCAACACCGACAGCCTGGGACCAGCCCAGTTATTACTCCACGCTTCCCTCCCCTCCATCCCTTCGACGAACACCACGCCAACCGAACACGTCCCCAACGTCCCGGGACTTGATACCAGCAGTGCGGTTTGACAGACAAGTCATACGGCCGTGCGACCGGCCCGGTAGGCAATCAGCTTCCCAACGAGACGGAGCCGGTGACCTCGGTGTAACCCAAGCCAGTCCCAAAGTGTTACTCGACGTCGTTATCCTGGCCAAGCCCGAACCCAAGCAGAATCCGACAGACAGAAGACAGCCATCAGACATACAGCAGCAACCCTCACGGTACATACCACTGCTGCACAGAGGTTACTGCATCCTCAACGACGGCCCTCAACACAACGTTCTCCTTCTCAGGATAGTTAGTCAAGAATAATAGTTCTTGATTTTGAGCCTGTTGGGTTCTTGCTCAGAGGTATTCTACCTTCCCGTTTCTGTTTTGTTGCGCTGTTTCACCCAATACCGTGTTGCATTTTTATACCACCAACCGGCAGCCCCTGATTGTTTTGTATCATCCCCTGCTTGAGCCAGGCAGCATCTGGATCTCAAACCCATGCAATTGCGGAATCCAAAGACATTGTCTCTTTATACATATGGCCTGAACCGTACTTCTTGTCATGTACGGCTTGGGGGAACTAGTCAATAGTGCGATGTGGCCCACCCCTTCCGTCTCAACCTCCTACGGACGTGTGGCTTCAATGAGCCTCTCTTCTATCCCCATTTGTCTAGTTGAGAGAAGTGAATGGCTGACCTCATGTTTCTAGGCACTTCACTTGTCAAGGTTCGGTTTTGGAACCAGGGTCACCGTGCCGGCAAACCTTTTCCCTTATTTATACTTATATCCACTTATTGCGGTTGGAGCACTACGTGTGTCACTTCGACCTTTCTTCAACTTCGACTCTGAAGCAACACCACATACATCGAAAAGCCAAACCGAACTGTCATCATGGGAAAATTCAAGATTAGCTCTTGGCTGAACCGCAGCCCGTCGCCCATCTCCGACGAGGACGGAAAGCAGCAAAACCGCTTGTCATTTTCGGCCCTTTCTTCATCACTATCCTCCAAGCCCAAGGAGCCTCAGTCTACCACCACTGGAATCCATACCCCTCCTCCTGATGAGCCGGAGCAACAGCCATCAACCTCGCGGATGATTGCGTTGGCGCAAAAGATTGCAAAGGAAACAGAAAAGTTGGAGACGTACATGAAGGAAAACAACCTCCCGATGCCAAGTTTTGACGTTGATGCGCCCGCCGACTTCCCGAAACTCCCCGCCGAGATTTCGAAAAGCAGACAGGAAATCATTTTCGCTACCAGAGAACTGGGCTTGCTTGCACATGGACCTCGCGAGTCGCTGAGATGGGGTGTTTGGGAGGTGCGTTGGCGAGAATTGTTCTCACGGTTCTTCACTTTCGGTAACAGAGGTTGAACTGACACGCTCTATAGTTCCTTGACGTCCTTGCCTTGCAAGTTATCACTCACTATGACATTGGTAAGTCTATGGTTAACTGCACTGTTTTGCCCTTCTTGCAAATCTCTAATAGCTTTCAGCCAAACTGTTCCCTCCAACCGAGACCATCACCCTCTCGGAGCTCCAATCCAAGACATCACTGGACCCCATCAACCTGGCCCGCATCCTCCGCCTCGCCATGACTAAGGGCATCTTCCGCGAGCCCACCCCGGGCGTCATTGCCCACACGGCCGCCTCCCGCGTGCTTGCCGAGGACGGCGACCTGCACGCCTGGGTTGCCTTCAACGGGGAGGACATCTTCCCGGCCGYCGCCCACGTGCTTGAGGCGCTCAAGACCCACCCGGAAGCCACCTCGCTCACCCGCGCCGGCTTCCAGTTTGCCTTTGACACGGTCGATGAGGAGCCCATGTTCGTCACCTTTGGCAAGGACCCGGCGCGCGCGCGGCGTATGGGCAAGGCCATGGTCAGCCTTACTGGCGGCGAGGGCTACGAGGTCTCGTACCTGCTCGACGTCGAGGGTGGTGGCTACGACTTTAGCGAGATTGACGCTAAGGGAGGCACGTTTGTGGACGTGGGTGGCTCGCACGGGTTTGTGGACGTGGACTTGGCCAAGAAGTATAAGAACATGAAGTTTGTGGTACAGGATACGGCCAAGACGGTCGAGAGCGCGCCCAAGCCGATTTGCGAGGACGAGCAGGTTGCTGGCAGGATTGAGTTGATGCCTCATGATTTCTTCCAAGAGCAGCCTACCAAGGATGCTGATGGTGAGTATCATGCCTTCCCTCCCACCGAGTCTAACTTACTAACCGATACCTATAGTCTACTTCTTCCGCTGGATCATGCACAACTATTCTACCCCCTACGCCATCAAGCTCCTCAAGAACTTGATTCCCGCCCTCAAGCCTGGCGCCCGCGTCATCATCAATGACCACTGCCTGCTCGAGCCTGGCCAGGAGAACCCCTGGGACGAGACCGTTATGCGCCGTATGGACTTGGTCATGCTGGCGCTGCTCAACGCACAGGAGCGTACTGAAGCTGAGTTCAGGGAGCTGTTCAAGGCTGCTAGTGATGGATTTGTTTTCAAGGTATGTCACAAGCATGTTCTCCATGAGTTTTCATGAGATACATATACTGACTTGCGATCTGTTACAATAGGGTGTCACAAGACCTAAGGGATGCCGCATGAGCATCATCGAGGCCGTTTGGCGACCTGACTTGGTTGAGGACGGTGCTTCTGCTGCTGCTGCTGCTGCTACTTCTGCTGCTGTTACTGATGCTACCACCGTCGCCGAGGTTGAAGCTCCTACAACAGATGCTGCTGAGGAACAGCTCAAGGTTGAGGAACTGAAGTTGGAGGATCAGGAGGCTAAGTGAAAAGCCAGTCAGAAATAGGAGATGAGGGAAGGGGAGGGGAGGTGTGAGAGAACAGCCGAGCGGCAAAGCAAGATCAAGAACCGACTTCCACTGACCGGTCAGATCAATAACCTCACCCACCTCACCCACTCAGAAATGTTATATATACCCTTTACGTACGCAGTGATTAGCTAGTAATTTGATTAACCTAATGCTATCAATGCTACTAGCTTGAAGCTCGCAGGCAAAGTATGGCAACTTGATGACAATGGGAAGCAAGGCAGTCGACTTGGGGCGTGCACGGAGCGGTTGACCTGAACATGGAGAGGATAATATTTTCTGCAGTTTCATGATAGGTTGTTGTCGGTGGCATTCTCTCCAAGCCGCACGAAATGAGTCCCCGTTAGCCAAATCTGTCATGTTCCACAATCGATCAACAGATCAAGCAATCGATCGGTCGGTCGAACTTGCCGTCTTTCTTTCGCTTTCGTTTCTTTCATTTCCGCTCCTACATGGGCAGGTACAACCATCAACTTATCAATCACCGTTCGCGGCGTTCGGCCGAGCCGCACCTTCTCTCACTTGAGCCGCACCGTCTTTCCAACGCCACGCTCTTCCCCTCTTTGTCTATTTTAAGTGTACGTAGCAGAATTTTCACTTCTTTTCTGCGCCAACAACCTACAGCAACAACCAACAACAAATAAGTAACGAACAGCCAACAAAGCGGACAGGCAGGCACGACGGGCCGTCCCGGGATTCACTTACATAGCGCAACAAACAAGGAGGCTACGTGCGGGAGCAGAAGAGATGCGGTAGGGACCGTCTGTATGCCACACGTAGGTTGCAGATTAGAGGTTGTAGACACGGCAGGAAGAAAGAAAGAAAGGGGAAAGGTGAAACGGGGACAAAGAGAAGTGACGACATACCAGCAATCCAAGTGCGTAGGCAGAGTTGTGTCTACGAAACTATCCTACGTAGACGAGGTGCTGAGTCAATAATCAAGGTCATGACGGCGTGATGATTTAGTGAAAGTCCGTTCTCGATGATCAGTCCAGTCAGTAGAGAAAGGAGGGGAGAGGCAGGAGACAGAGACAAAATGAGAGCATGATCACTTGACTATTGAACACAGGGAACCCAGTCAAATGAACCAGTAGCCATGATCTATCACCTCCGTTTCTTCGCCACTCTCATCTCTTGGATGAACCGTCCGTATCAGACTTATTTTGTCTCACATGGACGGCCAGACGGGGTTCGTTACTACTGAACCTCCTCACAGCATCATCACTTCGAGTTATTGCAGTATTGAACAACGAAGCACTGATGTATAACATCTTTAAGTACAAATGTTTCCACTCACCCTCTATCTACTACTATGACTGATGATTGCTTGGTTCACTAATCAACAAACCAACCAACAGGTAGGTAAGGATGTTCGTGATACATACATACATTTCTTTCTAAGCAAAACCAAACAATACCAAGCAGACAGGCAACAACCAAACAGACAGTCTACCCTTGTGCTTTGTTCCCTTTCTTGTACTGCCCATCATTCCTCTCCTCTTGTGCTTTACTCTCTAGATAACCACAGTAGAGTAGGTAGACCAGAACCCAGTACAGGACAGTTCAGGATATCCAATACCAACACCATGTTCGAGATAGACACTTGACTGGCCTTCTCTTTCCAACCAAGCAAGGGAGCGAGAACCAAGAGTTACTGACATGACAAGAAGCATCTCTCTTTTCATTTTCCAAAATTCCAAAATTATACCATCAATTCGATTCTTTGCTTTACATGAATTTTTGTAGTTTTGTCTTTTTGTCATATACATAATATAATTGTCAGGTGTCAGGTTGTCGAAGGATCAATCGAAGTCGATCGTATCATCGATCGATCGACAGATCCATTCATCCATACATCCATTCCATTTCCATTTCCATTTCCATTTCCATCCTTTCGCCTTGTTCTTCATCATAAAACATTGTTTGTGTAAATCTTGTCTTTTGGGAGTGGTGTTGTCTTGATTGATGTTGAAAAAAAGGTTATGCTTGTACGATGCGATGTGCTGCGATGTGCTGCGGGCAACGGTGAAGGTGGTGGCTCCTTTTAAGATTCCTCCTCCTTCTTCTCGCCGTATCGAGTGCGCTCGTTCCACTTGCGCTTTCCAACGCGAGTCTCGTAGTGTGGCGCAGCCGTCTTGACGTCTTGCATCATGCCTTCGATGGCAGTTCGGGTCTTGTTCCGGTAGCAGTCCACTGTGTATCAGGATGGCGATGGTTAGTAATCTTTCTGTGTAGCTGGGGAAGAAAACGAGGGAACGTCAAAGGAAAACACTCACAAGCACGCTGCAAGAATACCGTCCTTCCGGCAAAGACTCTGCTCTGGAGCCAGGCCATGCGATAGCCCAAGTCATTGAGCCGCACCTCCTTTCCACGGAACGCTTTCCTCATCCGGGGGATGGCGATCTCGCCCTCCTGGCTTTCGCCCATCGGGACCTTGACCATGACTCTGTCGCTCCGCTTGGTACCCCTTGCTGCGCGACGGCCCTCCGTATCGGTAGTACCGTCGTCCTCCACGTCGCTCAAGTCATCGGTAAAGAACTTGCTGCCAGTGGCACTCGGAGGTGGGCTTTGCATCTCACGAGGGAAGTAAGAGCGAGGGTAGACGCTAGCGCCCTTGCGGAAACTGTCGGGAATCTCGCGAGTGTCAACTCCGTCAAGAGTGACTCTCACGCGGAGACGGCTGTGTCTGTCGCTGTCTTCGACCAGAATGAACTTGCGCTTCTTTGCTTCGGGAATGTCGGGGAAGAGATCCTCGGGCTCATCATCACGGGCGGTGCCGCGGCCGGGGGTCGTTGTGCGACGAGCGGTGACAGGACCGGTGCCGCTGGCATGCGGAGAACCACTGAGGGTGTCATGGATCGAAGGCATTGCGGACGAACCGTATGGCGCACCGTTGGGATACGAGCCGTGGTTGGAGAAAACCTGGGCTGGTCTTTCGTCAGAGCTACCCTGGGAGGGAGCCTGGTGATGATGGTGGTGGTGGTGCTGTTGGTCGTCACCGTACTCCCCATCGCCTAAAAAAAGCAAAGAAATACGAGTTAGCGTGTTGATCCCAGTGTTGGATAGGCCAGACCCGACGGCATGGACCAGTTAGCCTTGCAACTCGAGAGTGCGATTGAGTGTGATGCTGTTTCAAACCAAAAGCCAGCGCGGCAACGTCAACTCGCAGATCTCTAACAACCCCCAGGCAATGCGCGGTAAAGACAAAGTAACAGCAATTTCGGGGCTTTCCAGCCACTCGGGAATGCCCCCCTGTTTCGCAGAGGGCCAAGTAGATGTGTGGGTGATGATGGTGTTGGTTAATATGTGACAAGCGATGCTGATGGGTATGCGATTGCAAGGTAAATGCAATGCAAAACGTTTGCCAGAAGCCAGACGACTGAACGACGACCGAAAACCAGCAAAACAAACTAAACAACAGCAAACGCGCAACTATCGTAATGTACAGATCTTTCTTTATACCAGAGATCTCCAGTATCGCCCAAGTGCAGAGCTCGTCAACTTGCGTTGGCGAGCCGGTATATAACAAGTCTGAAAGAGAAAGACAAAAACAGAATATCCCAAGACCCATAACATAAACCAAACAAGGCAGGCGCAGTTTTAAACAATCGGTTTGAAATGAGGTATCACACTGAATCGCAACAACTCGCGCATTAGGCCATCTGGTGAAACATACCGACTTCGTCTCCTCCTCCCTGAGCGTTTCCATTATCGTGGGCATGGTGATGGTGCATCGACGTACCCATATTATTAATTCCAGGCTTGTTGATGGCGGCAGCGCCGCTGGAGCCCATTGCTGCCGGTGTCGAGATGCCAGCAGGGCCGGTGGGACCGGCCATGTGGGCAGGATGGGGGGTTGCTGAACCGGCCTTGTTGCGGTGGTTCATCTTGGCCATTCGCCGCACGCGGCGGGATCTGAGTCGCGGATCTTGGTTGCTGTTGCGCCAGCTGTCCACCGCCCTTTGAATGAGTCCTCTCTTGCCTCTGAGGGGCGGGTTCAACTGAGCCAACGCCCAGCCGACTGTGTTGCACTCAGTCTCGTACTGCAGACGGTTGCCGCGGTACTGCTCCTTGGGGCAGCACGCGCGAGGGTAAACGCAGTTCTCGGTCTTGAACTCGGGAGACAGCTCATCCTGATTAACCGATTCCACATCGCAGCGGATTGTATATTCCATCTTGACCCTGTCGCGAGAGTACTCGAAAGCAATCCACTGGACACCATTTTGATCCTGTCTAACGACGAGTGGTGTTGTTGCGGGAATCGGGCCGGGAGCAGCGTTAGGGTTCACGCCAGATGCCGAACCAGTGGGTGTCGTGCCGTTCTGGGGAGTAGTCGACGGGGCGCCGCCAGCGAGCGGTACGGGGGCATTGTTTCTCTGCATCTGATGGTTCATGCCGTGCTGGGTCTCAATTTTGCCCTGGCGAGGGCTGACCGTTGCCATTCCTGTCTGAGCATTCAGCGTCGCCTGGTGGCTTGTCTGGTGCTGCGGCGCGGTGTGAGACATCATCATGCTGGGCTGGGAGGCTATCGACTGGTGGGACTGCTGGGCGTGTTGCGCATACGGCGAGGGCGCGGTTTGCGCCGGCATCGACGAGTACTGCGGGTGCTGAGGAGCGCCATAGTACATGGACTGCTGGTGTAGCTGCGAAGGGGCTTGTCCGTAGATGCTCCTTTGCTGATCATGCCCCGAAGGCGACGCGACCGATGCTGGCGAGTTCGACTGAGGGGTATGGTAGGAGGTCATGGGCGGGTAGGGAGGCCTTATCGACGTGGCCATCATGTCTCCGGTATCTGCGCGATCGCGTAAGCATCGTGAAAGAGAGAAGGGGGAGCCAGGACTAGGACGGCGAAGAAACTTACCTGCGGATGTATATCCGCTTGTCGCGCCAGGGGTGCTGTAGGGACTAGGATGCGGGTAGTAAGGCAGATGATCCTGAGTGTTGTTGGCCTGAGGCGGCTGCTGATAGACAGAGTGACCCGAAGAATAGGCACTCTGGTGTTGAGGGGGTTGCTGAGGTGCCTGGTTGTGATGCTGCTGGTGCACAATGCTCGAGGGTCTCGAGTGTTGTAGATGGGGAGGAACAGGACCCTGCTGCTGGTGATGGGGGTGATGCTGCATAGAGGAGACAACCATTAGATTTCAGAATACAAGGTCATATGTTGAAAAACAACCATGTGTTCTGGAGCACGGTGGACGCGTCTCGGGATATTTTTTTTTTCTTTGCGAGGACCAGAAGAAGCTGCAAGGACTGGGGATGTTGGTGTTTTTCAGGGGCCCCGTCAGAAAAAAAGCGACGACGAGGATCAACGGGTGAGGCGGGCTAGCCTCGGGAATTTGGTGTGGGATTTGTAGTTAGGACAAGGCCCTCCTTCCATACGGCATCCGAACCGAACGCTTTCTGGCTGGAAAGAGAAGGGGGGGGGGGGCGACTGGGACTGACGGGGAGTGACTGGGACTGTCTGGGACCGTCTCTGCGACCGTGAGGGGGGGCCCTCTGGCCGGCACCGCGACTGGCAGCGAACTTGCAGCCCACAGCTCCCAGGATCAACGCGACCACGAGTGGAGCGACGAGGTATCGGAATCAACACCCGAAGTTTCGAGATTCCCACTGGGTTTCTCTCAGTGGCAGCGTCGTATTGCGCACACCCAGGAACACTACCCCGGGCTGACCGACGGACAGGAGTGCAGAAGCCAGAGTAAACACTAACCCGAACTGTTGTGACGGAGATCGCAAAAAGGAAAGGTGAGCGTGTTTGTCCACTGGAGCGGGCAAGGGGGCGCCAAATGGTTTTGCTCTGCGAACTCACACCGCTGCCTGGTGATGTGAGGGGGAAATTGCGAAAAATGCTGGCGACTGTGGGGATCCAGGATGAGGGATCAGAATCGATGTCGAGGAAAAGGCAGGTGGGCCACGGCCCAAAAAAAAAAAAAAAAAAAAAAAAAAAAAAAAAAAAAAAGTGCAGACGGTGGGTGCATTGCAGGCCAAGTATCTGTCAGATGTACCGTGGCGTTTCGTCCGTTTCGTAACGGCGGCGTCTATGATACAGCACTGTGTGCATAGCCGACCTTATTTCTGCCCTAATCCGTGTCGGTCTTGCGAGGCTTGTGCTTCTCTTCTCGCGTCTGATACAGACACACGGTTGAAAGCCTAAAAGCCATCGGGAAACTTCCCATTGTCATTCTTCAGCAAACTACGCCGTTGACGGCCCCGAACGAGACACAAGCGCACCGGCCCATATCACCCAGTGCCAGAGCCCGTCCGGTGAGACGAAGAAGACATCGGCAAGGTGTGTATGGATCATGGATGTGGTAGGACAGCGCATGGTCTGAAAACGTGAACAAGGGGCGAGTGCTTTTTAGATGAAGTGACCAATGATGGCGAGGATACAAGAGACTGCAGAGGCCGAGTAGCACCACTCTTTGCCCAACAAAGTATCGGTGACCGGAGCTAGCCACTCTCTGCCACTGGAGGCAAACCCCTAGCGGCGTTCTGGCAGCCGACGATGTTGATGGTTTTCGATGGATGCGACTTGGCTCTTTGGCCGTGTGGTGAACGAATCTGGTGACTCTGGGGCGCTTTCTCACTGGAGTTCCTCACTGGAGGTGTCTTTGGCGTGTCTCGAGACGTTGCTTCCATCGTTTTTCGGTTGCATGGGCAAGGATGGGCGGTGTGCATGCGGGTCCCGTATCCCACGCGCGAATCCCTGCCTGACTGGCCATTTGGAGAATCCATGCACCTTTCGATTCTCCCCAGTCACCATCAGAAGGCCCTTGTCCTGATGAATCGGCCTGGATGGCTTCGAGAACATTGGAAAGCCACTAGCCACAAAGGAACGGAATTGGTGTCGCCTTGGAGCGAAAGCCCATGTTTGGCAGCGAAACACCAATGTGAACCAAACTCTCGACAACAGCCGCTTCATCTGCTCTCCCGCCGTACAGCATACAGAGCACGCTTGCGCTTGCAGCGGCACGCGGGAAAAAATACTCTCATGTCCACTATGTGCGGCAGATACCGACAGTGACTCGGGTGCACGAGTCGCAACTCTGGCTCCTGGTGCCATTGTGGTCCATCGCGCTCAGTCGGTCGCCGTTGACCATCACGCCCCTGTCAGATTTTTCGGTGGGACCTCTCTAGGGGAAAAAAAACACGATGAAAAGACCCGACGTCGCGCGTCGACTTGTCAACGGTTGGCTAGCTTGCTCCCCTCCGGCCCCACCCCTCTAGAGGCTTTAGTGTGAAAGTTAGAGCGCCGGGACCACTCGGCCGTGTATCGCCTCTAGGCTCCACCAGCCAAGAACTCAACTGACTCTGAACAGACTCGATCACGGCCAAGCGCTATCACTCGTGACACGCTCGACATGGCGAGACCGTCGCACGAGGCTTCTCGAGACGTGTGAGAACTGACTAATACGTAGGTGTTTGAAATCAACGCGATGGCGCAGCCCACGTCTCGGGAAGCGGATCGCTGGACCTTCTTTTCGCTCAACTTGTAGAATTGTAGAGTGACCACGTGCCGTGCAGAAAGCCAATTGATGATAGGCGGCCGCCATGTCGTCAGAGAAAGACACTGGGCAGTGGGCGGCCATTGTGCGCTTGAAATTCCCAGTCACCACACCGCCGTTATGGGGGAAGCAACTGAAGACCTCAATCTCGAGCAGACTGCGATGCCGCGTTTTTGCGACTCTGCACACTGGCCGGTACCCCCACCGGGAAAGCTGTTCTGGGGGTTCTAGGTACCACTCAGCTAGCAGCAAATCCGCTGTGAGCACCCGGCAAATGTGCATGGTGCAAAATCGCATGCGTTGCTTGCGGGCAAGGCGCAGATAGGCAGACAGCCGACAAGAATCAGCAAAATGATCGCGAATTGTCCAAGGACATTTCGCTATTCTGCAGTTCTCCGACAGCGCCCAGCTCGGTCTCTGTGTTTTTGCGTACTGCTTCCACCATCGGCTCAGGACCTCCTGCGGTGGACTCGCTGGCTTGTGTTCCACCGCCGCACTCGTCCAAATCACCCCCGCCCGGCCGAACCGGCAGAGCACGCTTCGTGATGGGAAGTTGTGGGAGTGCAAAAGCTAACGTGAGACCCGAACCTGAGGCCCGAGATGCACGGGGGTTGTGATAGCGCACTGCGCAACCGGCATCGACGCACAGCCCTTGTCGCATACTTCCCGACGCCCTGGCTGGTGGTGAAACAGGTCACCCCCTGCAATTCCCAGAAGCCCTGCCCAGCAGTCGATGGCACCCGCACCTAGCAGGCTTTCGATAGGCACTCGATTTTTCTGGAACATCTGTGATCCTGGGATACCTGACTTGGGCCAGGACCCCTGTCCAAATGCGGCAACTTTGCAACGGTGTAGGTAGCAAGGAATGAAACAATAAGGGGTGTGTTGAAGGTCAAACGTTGATGTTTCGATGTCGACGTCTATCACGACGATGGCGGTCCTTGCGCACATATCCGACATGATGATAATGCGCGTGCAGCGCGAAGCCCTTGCCATGGGCACGTTGGGGTGCAAAGACTGCCGCAAAACAGCGTCACTAGACGCCTGACACTGATCATGAAATACGGCATCTTCCTAGACGCGCCACGTTTTACGAGATCTGGTGGATAGTGCAATGTTTGTGACGGGAAATGTGTGAAGACGAAGCAAAGTGTCACTTACCGAGTCATGACCGGGCTCTTCCTTATACTGGCCCGGGGCCTGACGATGAGCCATTGACAATCCCATGGATAGTGATTTACCCTTTGCGTAAAGGGCAACGGTAAATGCGTCTAGAAAAAGGAATAGTTAGCAAGAGGACAGAAACAAACATATGGCCCAACCAGTCGTCGGAAGCCATCCTGGACGCTGTGCTCTGTTGACAGACGGATATCCTTGCCAACGGATGTGTAAAGGCGGGAACGTTGAGCGACCGGTCTGGTAACAGCTGGACCGCGTGTGGTGGCGGATTCCTTGAGTACTCACAACGCTTTGTCTTGCCTTCTGCAACTGAAGGGATCCTGATTGTAGATGCTAGAGGACGCGACGGCGAACGGATACCTCAAGGTAATGTAGGGGCAGCCTGGGCAGTTCTCTAGTTGTTTCTTTGCCGTGAACCTTAGCTCAGCGGGATGCACGGATGGTAATACTTGTTGACAAGGAGACAGGAGACGGGTCTTACACTTTGGCGTGAAGGTTAGCAAAGCTGGGGAAAGAAAGACATTAGCAAACAGTCTGTTGAATGCGCTTTGAAGAGCGGGTTTCTCGACTATTAAAAATAGTAATGAAGTGGCAGCGGCATTGGACATCAGACCGAAATTTCCAAGCTCAATGCAATGTCCAAGGGCGGCACTAGACTGGAACGTTGCCGAGATTGAAACGGCTTTGCCTTGGATTGCGCAGCCCCTGCAAGAAAACGGTACGGCAATCTGGGGACCACCGCAAAGCCGGTGTAGGAAGCCTGGAGGAGAAAAAAGACACACACACATACCAATGCCGTAAGTCTCGAGTTTGCGACTCTTGCGTCGTAAAATAGGCGCTCAAAAGTAAATCCTCTGTGACTATTCAGGTCAGTGTCTGTTTTGCTTCGATTTGGTTGAATGCAGTCCTCAATTCGTGCTGCGACCTGAGGAACCAATTCAGGGGCAATCTGCCAGGGCCAGTGGTGGTGGACAGCCCCTGCTGCAGCCACGTGCGAGGGCAGAAGGGTTATCATGCAGGTGGACGCTGAACTTTTGATACATACATGTACGTCGTATCTTACCTTTCAACGAAACTTCGGGGGTAGCCGGGGTCTGTACTCGGCTGTGACGCGCTGCACACGCTTTATGTTAGCATCTGCAAATACGTCACCTTTCGATGTGATGATCAGAAGTGTGTCGGCTCCTTGGCCGAGTATCAGATGAGTTGGGGCCGCTGTGGGTTTGAATTACCTTTACTAAATCGGAGCGTGGAATCCCTGATCCAAAACAAAGTGTCAGCGAAATCCACTTATGTCCTTGGCTTTCAAGATGCAGTCATGCATTGTTCGAAATCGAACTCTTTGGGCCTCCGCAAATGAAGGATGGGGATTCGACGGAAGGGCGCAGGTTGGGAGTGTACAGGTGTCAATAGCTAGTAGCTTGTACTAGCATGTACCTGGATGAACGTCGAAAAAGATGACATACCAGTTCCCAGGTGGAAGGCCCGGGCAAAGAACCGGATGGTGTGGTGTAACTCTGCGCGAAAGAGGCCGCCTCAAGTGGATTTTTTGGTATAGCGCGAAGTGATGCGACCAATTCGGGGCGGACGCGATCAATGGTGATGTTGTATAGAGCTGATATTGTATGAATGGTTGTTTTGAGTGGTTGACTCTGTAGACCTGTCACTACGGGCAACGGGTTGCCGTCGAAAGCCAGTTCGGATGGAGGCCGTTCGTGGGCGGAGCAAGGATGATCGCAGAGGCGCAAGGCTGGAAGCTCTGTAAGTTACACGGCAGTTAGAAATCAGTATGCTGAACAGGACGTGTTGATAGGCACCGCCAGGGTTCCTGGAGGCCCAAAGTTATGCTCTAGGCTATGAAGACGATAGGTACCAAAAACATCCGAATGTGAATGAACAAAGCATGGGATGGAAGTTGTTCAGATGTACGCAGGTTGTTGTAGCCAAGCTGGGTACCTGGTGTTGGGGCTTCGGGGCTATCGACGGGGAGCTTGCGGAACGGCATGGCAGGCGGGCCGGGATTAGGGTTGGGGACAAGCATCATGCCGCCGAGCCTGGAGAAACGCCACGGGAATGGCGTCTAAAAGCACAGCCAGGTTCCAGGTCGTGCCTGGACGACGAGTGAAGACAGGAGTGCGCAATTGGAGCGTGGGTATGGTGGGATAGTGTAAGACGCGCCCGGGCGCATATAGGGTTTGGGTAGGAAACAACAGGCGGAACACAGAAAGAAGCACAGCTGCGGCGGGGGATATGCCATCGCAAGTTTGTCGCAACTGACATCACGTACCTGGAGATTGTTCCTGGAAATACCAGTTGAAACTAGGAAGTCGAGCGGTTGCTGGTTTGGAGTGGAAGCACTACGCTGGCTAAGGTATCTATCTCCTTTGACTTTGCCTGGTGGGAGTCTGGCAGTCTGGAAGCTTACGAAGCTGTTTGAAGAAGACGAAGGGGCCGAGAGGGATGGTTCGATAGAATGGATGCGCGCTCGATCCCGATGGTCCTGGAGGTAGATCTGAGTTTTGTTTCTAGCTCTGCAACTTAAATTTGGTGCAAGGAAGAATACGTCTGCGACAAAAGTTGAAGCGCGAGGTACGTGTCGAGACAAGACCGAGGAAGAAAAAAAAATGGTTTCTTCAAATACCGCCGGCCGGTCCCCAACTGCGCCAATAATCCAAATTTGCAAGGGGCACCTGCACCTGCAGCCTAGCCGCTCCTTCCCACAGGGGTGTCTGTGGGGAAGTAAAGACACGCTGCTAGACGCGAACACGTGAATTGGATGACATTCGATGTCCTCAGAAGCCTTTCATCGCCTCTTTTTCTGAGCTTGACTTGACGACTACTTGGTTCGAGACTGAATGTCTTTCGATAACCGGGGTAAACACAGGTACGCTCACGTTTGAATAGAAGCAATGAGGCCGTACATCGGGCAGATTGCTCCGAGAAAGCACGCGATGCTATGTGTCCACCTGAGACGGGTAAAAGCTCAAATAACCGATAGGAGGTTCGTATGCTGGGAGTGACACTCGCCGAGATCAAAGTTATCATAGTGGAAGCGTTCCGGGTTTGTATAGTTTATTTGACCCGAGGGCACGGGTGAAGAGCCTTATGAGGTTACCTTCACAAAACTGAACAGCGACTGACTGTCTTCGACGGCACAGAGCAACACAAAACGCGAAATAAAAACAATTCATCATTGAACATGTTAGCGATGAGCTCTCGAAAGCACGCGCGTGCAATGGGACAGGAATACTGTCACTAACAGCTGGGAGGGACCACTTATATGCAGACGGGACCCTCTGCGATGTTGCATCGTAACGGAACAGTTACAACTTGCAGCTTCCGCTCCGTCCGAATCACACCTATCCACGGCAACTCAGGTGTGGGTGCAAGAACAAGGCAAATGCTGACAAGGATGCATTGTACAGCGACATTGTGGAAGCCGAGCCTGGCCGTGATCATGGCCGGTATTTTCCAACCTCGCGTAATCTTGTAGATGGCGCTTGAAGTTCAGGATAGCTGGGGGCATTCCCAAGAAACAGGCTCCAAAGACGCAGTCCGGGGGCAAGGATACACCTGTTCGCGACCGTTGAGCGGCCTGCACTAGGCTTGGTGGGAAGACAGCCAGTGGAGGAACACCAGCCGGCGCAGGGACCCTGGGCTTCATGGTACAGCAACCCTACGATGGAAGCTTCTGAAGCTTCTTCGAAGCTTGGGGTAAAAAAAGCCCGAGATGGCGCTTGTCAAGGAATTGTTGCGGCATGGTGAATGTAGGCTGGCTTGCAAGGGAACACCCCCGTGTACTGGACCATGCAATCTGGCACTCTTTACCCTGGTCCTCGAGACGTCTGGAAAAGGTGTGATGGAAGAGAGGGGTGAAGAGGAACAAATCAGATTACATTGAAGAGAGGTGCCGGCAGCTGTTGTCTGCCAGGCACACCAGCAGGGTGGTTGGACAGACAACTGGGATTGAGCATGGCTTCAAAAGCAGCCAAAGCAGCTGGAAGAGGTGACAGGGCACCATTCAAGCGAACGCATGGAGACAAGACATGGAGGACACCCATGAAAGTCATCCATGGACGCCAGCATGGGACTGGGGATGGAGGATGGATGATGGGGGAATGGGAAAGGCGTGTTGGCATCCCAGCTTCCCCCGTGAGCCCTGCTCTGGCATCTCCGTCTGGAACAAAACGAGGAATGCCAAGACGAACAAGAAAAAGGCCGAGGAAACTCGAAATGATCCGTTTCGTTCTTTGAACTGTTCACGTGGTTGAAATAATGCCTCCAACGAATCAATTGGATGATATTTTGGAGGAAAAGTTTGGTTGTGCAAAGGTACCAAGAGGAAAGATTCCTAATCCAACTGTACGGTGAATCAGGGCTGTATCTTTCAGCAGCGTTTTCGATACCGTATGAGGACATACCATGTTCCGTAGGTACGTCGTCCGTTTTGCTGCCACTTGCTCCGATAGTCTGCTGGCGGAGGAGGAATTAGCTTCCACTTTGGACTTCATGTTAACACCCCCATCTCCCATCTAGGCCTTCTGGTGGTAATGGCGGTCAAGAAACATACATGTTGCTCACCTGTTATCCTATCGCTTGGCTTGGTTTGCATAGGACGGATGACCCGTCGTTCGACTGCTATTTGTCGCCAGCGTTACGTGCCAAGGAACGAGGAAGGAGTTGGAAGGGCTCTGCACTTTGTAGTTTTACTATGCCATACGGAGTAATTTCTTGGTGTCTTTTAGTGGTCGTTCGGATGCAACGTGATGCGTCCTGGGTGCCGGGGCTGGTAGCGACGCATCCGTCACCGCTCATACCGCAACTACGCACTCGTAACGGAGATGCTCTTTCAGGGAAGGCTACACCTTGTGCGGGTGTTTTTAGCCCGCTCTCAGTACATAYTCAGCATCTTGCCAACTAGATTGGCTCATAATCCTAGCATGATCCACAAAGCATCTCCGTTATGAGTGTGTAGAAGCGGTACTCGGCAAGCAAGTTCCAGTTGAGGTGCCGGTTCAATTTCGCACTTGAATGAGAATCGCTATCGTGCGTACGTATCTCCGCCGTATGTACCTAGGCACGCAGTCGTCTTTGGGCCAATTGGTGACCAAGCACCCCCGCCAGTATCCGACGCCGTACGTGATGGATTTGTCATTGAGTCGACGAGTCCAGACCAATTGGCTGTTGTCGACACATTGTCCTATACGATCACATGCTCTGCCGTCGGAGTATTGCACAGACTAGCATTGCACGACTCACCAGGTCCGAAGAATACGAGAATGAGCGTGGTGTACACCTTTACGTTACCGGTCCCGGCGTCGTCGGCAAAGAGTCGAGTTAGAAGGCTGGGAGAGAAGATTTGAGGTTTGATGTTAAAGAGAGACTGATGAGAGACGCCTGGTGTACTGGTAAGGAATGGAAGGCGTACCTGCATAAAGCGTATAGTTTCGGTAAAATACGTGATAAACTTTGTTCCGTTGCGATCAAGCTGTCTGCTATTCGTACAGGGGTTCGTATGCCGTCTGGGTCACTTTGGCAAGCACCTCCCGCCCACTGACCACAACGGAACCGTTTTCTCCAATCCCCACTGCACTGATGGGATTGCTCGCTCTTCTTCTCTGCTGCACCCACCTCGAAAGGCAGCACCGAAAGCACTGGCAAGGGAATGAAATCGTTCTTCAATAGCGTCACTGCGACGCGACGATGATCTTTCCTCTCTTGCTTTTCCATCAATCAGGCCAAGGCATTCTCCGGTGCTCATTTCCCCAATCTGGCGGAACGCTTCAGTTCGCACAAACACTTAGGGCAACACAAGCATAACCAGCCTAGCTCCTCACGCTAGACCCCCCTCGACGAGGCACCCTCGCACGCCGAGCACCCTAACCGAGACCCCCACCCCCAAATTTGCCGTCACCACTCATCATCACTCGAGATTCGATCCTCGTCTTCCATCCACCCACCTTGATGGTGTGTCGATACCTGTGCTCAGTGACGATACTCGGCGCCCGTATTCCGTATTCATCGGTACTCCTCCGCGCTGTTGCATGTACGATGCAGTCGCCAGGTACCTAGCGGCCGTTCTAGTTTCAACGTCAGGAAAAGAGGCGAGAATACGGCAGAAGGGCAACTCCCCTCCTCCCAGTCTCTTGCAAGACGCTACACGGCCAGGACGACCTTGGGCGGGCTGAGAGCTGTCATTTCTCTCTTGCCTCAGGAAGCGGATAAGCAAGGTGATAGATCTCTTTTGGGTGCGGAATAGTCCCATCACTGCGTCTACCGGTACGCGCTACACTCGGTGCCAGGTAAGCTGACATCATTTCCGGCTTGTTGGACAGGTCCCCCGAAATGAATGGCGACACAGTGGTGCCCCCGAGATGCTCTGCGAGGTACTCTACTCGGCGGAAAGACCAGGGCACCGCGTGCCGTTCCACGAGCTGTTGGTCTTGAACATCTACAAGGCTCCTCATGGAACATTTCAATGCGTTCTGCCGCCGATATACAGACTGCTTTCTGCTACGGTACCTAGATGTCTTCTTGCATGGCAGACGGATATCTTCGCTAGATCCCGCAACAGTTCCATGTCCTTGACGGCTTGACCCCAGCCCTGCCAGCCCAGCCGACCCAGGTAGACCAGGCAAGGACCCAGAGCCCAGCTAGCCTTCCCGCCATCCTTGCTGCAATATCCCTTGTCTCCCTCCAAGAGCTTACTGCCTCAGGGGTTTTAAACAACTTGATGGGGCGGCTCTCGATGGACAGGGCAACTCTCCAAAGAATCGTCGAATGGCGGCTTGAAGGGTAACGGTACCCGAGAGCCTGGTCAAGAGATCTCTTTACCCCATGGAAATACCCTGATAGGTACTAAAAACACTCGGTAGCAAGACAAGAGGAAAAGAAGGCAGAGACCAACTTGACATAACACACACCATATACATGTGAATAAGAGCACTGAGCAGCACATTGCTAGCTCTTCTCTTCTTCTCGGACATATACCCTTCAAGAGAAGGTGAAATCCTTTCAGCCACATTCTCGAAGGGTGCAGTGCTGTGTTTCGCAGCGACACTCGAGGTTCACCGCATCGCCTATTGACAATCCGTCCAATTTTACAGCGTAGTATTGAGTCGTCAGCACATGCATGAGGGGCTCTGCATTGGTCGTCCAATCAAGCGGGTCGCCCGAGAGACTTCAAAACGTCAACAAGTCTCAAAAGACAGAAAAACATGTCTGGGATAGGGGTGCACAGTCATCTATCTGCTCCTGTGATGTATTCAGAGCAAATACTTCCGCTGGGTACAACAGCACATTTCCTCGGTACCGCGACGGACGTAGTCGAGCGAGGTGTGGTCGGCTCTCGATTCGAACAACCACGATCTAGGAACCAATGAGCCCATTATGTTATCACGTAACCATCCGATCCGGAGTGGTTGCCAGTCAGGCGACGGTTTGGCCCCCTTTTGACTGCATTCCGCACAGGATAGATTAATCACGGGTGGGTACGAGATACATTTCCGCCTACGCACTCCATCGCCCAGAAAACGAAACCCATTGAGGTGCTTTGACCTCATCTCCGGAAGGCTCCTCCATGTTTGGCTATGTATCGATATTTCGTCACGAGCAAAAGAGCAGTTCGGATAAGCAAACCCTCCAAGGCAGATCAAAGCAAAAGTCAGTATCTTACCACCAGATATCGATCTTGTGGAGGCTCTCGGTTGTTAGGCACATGTAACTGAATGCCTGCAGCTTGCTGCCATCCTGAATGGCTGGTTTTATCCCAAATATCCCACCACTCCCACGTACCACCGCTAGGTCATGATCCTTTGCGAACGATACGTTTACTCGAGTGGGTAGTTGGCATCTACCTACCTTTTATGGCTGTATCTCAGCTGCTTACTGATACCACAGAGGCCCAGATTGTCTAGTCAATCTGTTAGTTCAACTAATGGTATCTCGGATGTTCCGACAGTATACTACCAGAAATGGCGGCCATCGGTGATGCTTGCACACACCAAAACACAACTACATATCAACACCCTATTAGCGCTTTTCCTCTTCGAGATGGGACTCGGGATATCAACCGGCCTAATGATGGTCTGCCACATCTGTCCCTCAACTCCGTACCGACAACCGATATGGTAAGGTGTCTGGTAGCAAGTAAAACCGACCTGGCCGGAGAAACGGCCAGCGTTCTGCCACAGGCGCCGGTCTCAAGATGCCAGACGTTTCATAGCGTCTTGGAGATAACGATAGTTTATGTTCTTCAGCAGGAGATGGGCCTTTGTAGCCCTCCGATCGCCCACTCACACCATCCAATTTACTCTTGACCGGATGTCTCCATCATCGACCATCGGCGATGACACGGAGGCGACCGTTGAATTTCATGCCAATGGACAAGAAGGCCACGGAATCGCGCGACTATACTACGCTTCGGTTAAACGACCAAAAACAACATGACATTCGTTTCATGCACATTTGGCCGAGGTCACCTCTTTCCGAGACCAGTGATCCTGCAGCAATAGCTTGGTTTGAGTTTGGTCTGGCTTGACCGACAGTTCGAACGGCGCGGTTGGTTAGGCGGTCGGTTTCGCTGCTGTCACCTTTTCCTCCGTCGTAAATGCGTTTCGTAAGTTCGTCGGCGATTGGACCTCGAACAGGAGTTGACCGAACGAGTTGCAGTGTAGAGCACTACAACATCGTACGTACACTATGCTCAATTTCACTCCAACAGGCAGCAAGCAGTTTCAAAATTTGGAAAAGAGAATACTGCAGTGGTAGTAAATGGAGTGAAGAAGACACAAACTCGTCTCATTCTTGTATATTAACAACGTCTTCGATCTCTTTCTTGGACTGTGGTTCAAATAAACAGAACAAGCACCCTTGTCTTTCAAGGCCGCGGGCGGATAGGGAGACAAGGACAAGGAAGTTCATGTCGCCCTGGCAGCCCTGGGGCTGCCTGCTTGCTGCTGCCGCCACTGCTTGTGGTGGTGGTGATGGTGGTGGTGGTGGTGCATCATCTCCAGGGGATTATGGAGGTGGGTTGGCCTGGAGAGCCTGGTTGGATGGACGGATGGGGATGCCAGGAGGAAGGCACGATGCTACCTAAACGTTCGCTAGCCAAGTTCCCCCCTGCCTGCCTGCTCCGAACCGTTCCTTCCCCCTTTCACTTTCCCCAATCTCTCGGCGTCCATACCTACTACGCCCACATACCGCTGGGATGATGCTGGGCCGGCGGCGAGTGGGTGGGTGGGTGAGTTGTAAGTTGAAGGGACAGGAGAAAGAGAAACGGAAGTTTGGTGTAAATGGTTGTTGACTTCCTGTCAAATCAGATCAATCCTTGGCTGAACGAAACGAACGAAACGAACGAAACGAACGAACCGAACGAACCGCCGTTCGTGACATCCTGGACTTGACACCGTTTAACATCTACCTCTACATGGTACAGTTGAACCTCATTCGGCACCACTCCTCCGTCAGTCCTCAGTCGTCACCCACACCAACGGTAATGATGTAGGTACCTTCGTATCTCTCTTTCCCAAAATCTCTCTCTGTGTAGGCAACGCGTCAATGAACTGCTTCCCTTGATACTGCCGACAGAAAAGCACAATAAACACATCCGCACGTATCATGAACACTACCAAGACACACCTTTGCTCGTAAGACACACTCGCACAAACCTCATGCTGTGAAGCCCCAGAAGGAGCATGGATTCATGGATTCCACGCGCGTCATCCATCCCTTTCGCTTTTCTTTCAGCATAAGCACTTACGGGAGGGAGGGTTGAATAGATGGGTGGGTTGGTAGAAAACGCAGAAAATCAGGACAACAAGAAGCGATTGCTACTGTGCAGAATGCATAGCTCGGATAGGTGGCTGTTAAGATAGGTTAGATTATTACCTAGCAAGCCACCACAGTCGCCGCCCATGAATGCTATTTCATATGTAGCGGCGTCAGGGCGGATGTGTGTATTTATTGTAGTGTAGTGTGGTTGTACTTCGTTCGGCCTGCTTTGGGCGATGACGGTGGTCAATCTTCATATCTTTCCCCATCATGTCATCATATACCTACCCAGAGCTACCATAGGTATACCGGGGAGACGGGCAGATGGGGAAGTTTCATCATGAACTCGCCACTCAGTCCAGTTTGTACTTGTACCTTCAGGCTCGTCTTTCCTGTTAGAGAGCGGAGGACGGTGAGAAGACAAGAGGCCCTCCGTTACTTGTACGGTGTCTGTCTTCTCTTAAAAGCCCGTCAGGGGTAAAAATCGCGTGGAATGTTGGTCAGTTCTACAAGAAAATCGACATGTGAACTTGAATGCACGAGGCTGGTATATGAATATTTGGCGCATGGGCAAGGAGATGAAGAACAGCTTTAGAATTTCAGGCCAATATCTTGTATCTTTTTGTGAGAACGTTCTACAAGTTGGCTCTCAAAGCCCTTATCGCCATGCTTTGTCTACCGAGTATTGATATTCCCACTGTTTATAGGTAGAGGTAGGTAACGGCATCTCACCGCAGTCATCAAGGCAAGCGTTCGTGTGTCTTTCAAAAACAAACAGACATGATACCAGACACACTCACTGATACCTACATTTAGTAATCTATTCGTCAGGATGTATCAGGGTCAGTGACAGTAATTACAATCAGGGTAGTAAAAAAATGCTTTATTTAACAGCTTATCGGGGTGCACGTAATTTACTTATCGTAATATCTAGTTATTTCAATATATTGAGGGGTACCAAACTGTACTAAAATACCCAAATTTGGTTTAAATCGAATAATTTATTTACTCTTACAATTCTTATAGAATCGTAAATCTCGTAATAATTAATATACTACTTCTAGTCTACTGGATAACGCTATCTTCAATCAGTTAATTATTTGGATCGTCAAATTGTATATTAATATATAGCCGTTCCTCTATTTCTAATAGTAATATATATTTTTTACTTATTAAATAGCTAGGCCCAACTTTAATCTAATTTACAAAATCGTCTACCGTTTATATAGACGAAAATAATTATATCCATTTTTTTTTAACTAGTCGGTTACGCATATGGCTCTCGAGGAAATTTATTGTAGAAAAAGCTCGCTCGCATAGTACACTATTAATTAATATTATAAATATTCTTACTATTAGCGGTATAATAACCGATTTATTTTATACTATATTTTATATATAATACTAGAAGTGCTTCATATTAAAGCTTATTTACTAGACGTCGGCGTATAATATATATTTTCCTTTACAAGTACGAAAGCTAAAAAAGTTAGAAATAATTTACTAATTTATTACTCCTAACTAATTAGCGAACTTGCGTAAGTATTCGATAATATAATACTATATACTAGGAATAAGAGGGGTAATTTAATTAAGTACTACTATAATAGTAAATAGTAATAGAAAGTACGAAAGCTAATTAATAAAGGTTAATTATTTAATTCGTTTAACAATATATATATATTCGAATTTCTACTAATTCTCGGTAGTAATTGAATATTATAAATGTAATTAAGCGCGCTAGACTTTGACCTATTTAAAGATAATATAACCGATATATRATTTATTTATTTCTAATAATAATTAGGCTTTGTAAAGAGGTAAGAGGAAATATTGTAATTTATTGATATTATATTAGAAGTAAGCGCTCTCAATAATTTAAAGAATTTATTAAAATTGTAC